>JAHZNE010007693.1:0-18026 GCA_027744055.1 Callyntrura sp. NNG-2020 | reverse complement strand
AATGCCATGCGAGACCTATGTAGGTATCTAAATAATATTATTACAAGTCCAGGTTTTTACACTGGAAAAACTGTACATGGTCACCTACTTGCAATGTTAATCTATGAACGGCTTGTCAACCTTTTTGGTCGGGTATAACTATGGCTTATTTGCATTTGCGGGGGGAAGCATTGCATCAATGTACATATATAAACTGCCAGTGGCTAGATTACTTTAGCTGAAGCTTATATTTTATGATTGGTCTTACGTAACAGCCAACAGAGATGGGTACCACGGCAACCGAATCATTTTTACGCGTTCGCCACAAAATTAGAAATTACATAAATGACAACAGGCTTGCTTCTATTTACCACGCTGGCCCTTCAGATTTTTTTTACCAGTAAGCTGTTATGACGGCGTTGAGAGGAGCTGAAGGTTTGATTTTGATTGAAGTTAAAATAAACTAACTACTACTGTACTGACTACTAACACTAGTCATTAGACGCTTTGATGGTTAATCCTATATCGTACAGTTGTAACCAAAATATCATCTCATTTTTTTAAACTTTCAATCCCTTCTATGCGCCGATGAAATTTACCCATGTATGATGTAACCACGGATCGTATCGCAACAAGCAAGTGCCTAAAGGAATTAACTTGAACGCTTAGACGGGTTGATATCAGAAGAGAAATTGAAGGTCACAGGACGAATCTCAACACAAGGGGACGGCAATTTGGTATGCATACCTGTTACATGCATGTATATGTACAGGATTGCTTTGTGCATTTTGGTTAGGTTATACATTGAAGGAAAAGCAAAAAACTGTCAAAGATTCAAGCAGAAGAATACGCACATGTTCAATGGTATTCCAGTTGAACCAGTACCACCACCATAGCAAGCATTGAGTAGTGTCAGCTGAATTATATTCATCAGTACAGTGAGAAAGCTCTCAAAGTGGTCAACTTTATTTTTATAACTTTGTTAACAACCAAAGCTAATTTAATTATTTTGACATTCCTATCATCTACAAAAAATTCACCGGTCACCGGTAACAGCTGTAGCATAATGAGAAGCGTTACAAATTGTCGGTGGTTTTACAATTTTGCAAAGACAAGGCAAATTCCGGTAAGTTGATTGTGAGTAATAGGTTAACTATATTGCAATTGGAGTGTTGAATGTATTATGTACAGTTGTGACACATTATTGTTCTGTATTAAATATAAATACCGTACAAATATATGCATACTATCAACTATTTCCTTTTCTTGCTTTCCCAGAAACCCTTGTCAAGATGTCAAAACCGTCTTTTCTCGAACACTGTAGCAACAAATCCCAGTCCACTGACGTTGCTGACAGAAGATGAACAAATGATGAAAGAAACAGGTGATGATTGTACCCCCGTTTTATTTCACTTTTATTGTTTTGGGATACCTTAAACGCAATTTTCATGTCGTTTCATACCATTGTGGTTATAACAAATTGTAGGATGTCTCTTTCTCTCTCTTTCTCTGACCATTATTTCACAATTTCAAAAGCATTGTTACAAGGTGAGTCAAGTTCAATTAAATTCATTAATTCTTGGTAGTGTCCAAGTTTGCCAGCGGTGTAATAGGGCCTGTAGTTAGGAAAATGGACGAAGAAGGGAAAACAGACCCTGATGTGATCAAGGAACTTTTTAAAAATGGGGTAAAGTGAAATTTCTGTACGTAACATTTCTGTGTGAGTAATTAAATAAAATTAAAGGCGTAGTACATTTATTATTAAACTTTTTTCACATATTCCTGTCTCCCAGCTCATGGGAGTGGAGATTCCTACTGAATACGGAGGAACTGGGTCTACTTTTGGAAGCTCCATTGTCGTAATTGAAGAATTGGCTAAAGTTGACGCTGGCATAAGTGTGATGGTTGACATTCAAAATACCCTAAATAATACATTAATCATGAAATTAGGCACACCAGAACAGAAACAAAAGTACCTGCCTCAATTAGCCGCAGATACAGTAAGTTTATTTTACATTTTACTCACTATCAGTTGCATTTTTTGTAATGGTGATTTACAATTATATTTATATAATTTATAATCATTAGAAAAAATATTGTTTTGCCTCGTTAAAAGATATCCAGTTTTTGTCTGTCTGAGCCGCACTCTGGCTCTGACGCGTTTGCTCTGAAAACTGTTGCAGTAAAAGATGGTGATGATTATATACTTAATGGATCAAAAATTTGGATTTCTAGTGCCGATGTTTCTGGAATATTTCTTGTGATGGCAAATGCTAATCCTTCTCAGGCATGCTAATATTAATATCTAAATATTAATTTTCTAGCACTGACATGTTTTATATGAGAAGTTTACATAATTCCCATTAACAATAATAATAATGATATCGTAACAAAATTTTCGTAGGGATACAAAGGAATTACTTGTTTCATAGTTGAAAAAGGTATGCCAGGATTCACAGTAGGGAAAAAGGAGAACAAATTAGGATTGCGATCTTCTACAACATGCGCTATTCACTTTGATAATGTCAGGGTAAGCACCAATAGCTTAAAAATACGATAAATTTATTTTATTTCCGTTGGTCCTACTTAATATTAATCATGTGTTATTTCGTTGGCAAAAGGTACCTGCAAAAAATATACTCGGAGAGTTTGGGCACGGCTATAAATATGCTATAGGAATGCTAAATGAAGGTCGAATCGGCATCGGTGCTCAAATGATTGGCTTAGCTCAAGGTTGTTTTGACGAAACTATAAAGTATACATTTGAAAGGAAGCAGTTTGGCCAAAAGATTTTTAGTTTTCAAGTAACGTTTTTATTTCATTTTTATCTGTGTAATTCATAAAAGTCTCCGCTAACGGACTCATAATTAAGTTAGCAAAATTGATTTGACATATCTGGTATTTCCATCGTGTAAAATTATCCTCTTATGATGCCTTGTCCAGATAAAGGGTACAAAGTGAAGTAAACTAACAATAAGGTGCATTATAAAATAATTTCCAGTTTACTTTACAAATTATTTTTTAAAAATATGAAAGCCATAACTGCTCAGTACTTATTTCAACTACCGATAAACAACACATAATTGTTTAATAAAGCCAGCACTTTCTGCTGATAAAGCTCTCTAGTTTTTACATTAAGTTGTTTTTTATTTTGTAACTGTTTACTGACAATAAGACCTCGAGCTACTTCATTTTGTTAAATGCCGACAATGTTTAAATTATTCAGGCACTAGTTCATAGTTGTAAATAGAAATTTAGCCTCTAATATAAACTTCAAGGGTTGAAGTGTTACGACTTACATACCAGTGTGAAAATAGAGCAGGTCATAGGGAAATGAGCACGTTGAAAATAAATTGGATTATGCTTTATTAATATTGATGCACAGGAGTATTTCCATCACCAGAAACAGCTCGGTGTGTACAAAACTCAAAATAGAATAGATACCTAATTCTCGTTGATGTTAAACGTGTGAGGGACGCTTCTGTGAAAGAGAATCCGTTTTTGTTCTCACACTTCCGAGAAAATCTAGCTAATAATTTCAAGCATTTCAAGGATAAAACAGTGGACAGGATACCAGTTATAGTTATTGCAGTATTATTAGTTTTTCGTCAGGTCGTCATCCTGCTCTACACGCTGAATATTAAAATACATATGTAAATGAGTGCAGGTAACTAAAAACGTAGTAGTTTCATTATGGTTAAATACTAGATATTATATGGAAGCAACTGCGACGAAGATTGGAGGGAAGATACAAAATACGCTAAATGTATGTCGCACCCGCAAGTCTGCTGTGGTGAACGCATATATTTTCTCTAGTTCATGTATGTACTATGTACCTACTTGTAATTACATGTCATGTAGATAGAGGAAGACTCGGAAATTGGAAAGAAAGGAAGGAAGCAAATGTTCAACATCGTACGAACAGCGACCCTAAACCGCAACTGAACACTAACAACCAGCCACTGCACTGGGATTGTGATCCCGTTCTTGCTTGTGAATCGAAGTTTGAACGTAAAAGTAGCAAAAAGTTTCTTGAAATGTGGAACATTAGGTTGAAGCAATCTAATTGACAGACTGTATTTCAATACCAGTGGACTGGGTAGACTCGCTCACGGATGACGAAAAATTGAAACTTTATTAATTTATTGAGGTACAAACAAATAGCATTTATGGTGTTCATCCACTTTTCATTTAAACTACTAACGACTGGACCACTATCCCAAAAAGTCTTATCGGCATACCTGACACCATTTCTCGAAATATCAATCAGCTGTGCAAACGAACGACGGTTTTACAGTATAATTTATTTTTGCGGTTTAAATTTCAAAAGGTTCATTAAATATTAAATACAAATATCTGTTTTTTGGGAGACTTTTTAAAAGGATGCATGAGTATTATATTGTAAATGTTAATTTATTCGTGTTTATGTTTTTGTACACATTTCGTTAAACCCGCGTAGCGGTTTGTGTACGTTTCCTGAGCGAGTCTTGCGCAATATCACAAATATAGTGCGCTAAAGCTGCAGCGTCATAGTAGCCGGTAAACTTCAGCTTCCTTTTAATAAATTGGCAGTTCTGAGTGAATTGCCTTCGGATGCATTTTGTATCGTGACGTGATGCAAATGATGCAGATGATACATGTAGTCATACATAATCACATTGCCACACGGTGAAAGGTATCCACTTTTTGAAAATGATGTATGTTGTGTACATTCATAAGTTGCTATTTTTTAAATTCTTTTATTTTATAGTACTTTTGAGTTTCTAATAATATCTTTTTTTACTTTCTACAGTCAAACATTAAAAAGTAATTTTTGTACTCGATGAAATAAAATCTTCATTAGTTGTTTTATTCTTCTGTTTCTCGGTATTAAAAAACTTGGCTGGTAGCCGAGATAATTTATGTAACTATGAATATCTAATATGTAGTGACAAAGTGGGAATGTGCCACCCACATCGCACATGCAAGTCTTTGTTAAATAGTGTACTGGCTTAGGTGTGAATGGTGACTGGTGGTGACTGATATTTTTACATCTGTTTGAAAGCAACCATAATGCAGCGTTTTCAAGGTTGTCAGGACGAAGGTGCTACAGCTGCAACGGAGGATCAGTTTATGTACGGAGCTGTAGCTTCGGTTATATCACGTGATCTCGAAGGACCATCGAGTATGACATCGTCGTTGTCTATAGCCACATCCATAGAATCGTTAGTTGGAAGGAAGTTTTATCGTGATGCTCCAAAAAGGTAAGTGAAAAAAGGCGATCTGAATTTGTAATATGTAAATACGTATGTTTGCTTGCCAAAGAGGAAATATGATAACGTTTTGTCGAAACACCGACAATGGCTTACGGTAGAACGAAAAGTGAACGGATTAGATTTAACACCATATTTACGAATGTTCGTTTATTAGACGCCAGGTCAAGGCGATATGTAGGTAGGATGGATTTAGATGTTTACATGTGTTATGTACACAACTGCTTTTAAACTTGCGGTTTCATACAAAAAAGGTAATTATACCATTTTATGGCGTACGTGCAAATACAGGCACAACTACAAACTGTGATGAGATAAAAGTGGTGAAGGTGGGTCACCAGGTCAGGTTCATATAAAAGCAGCTTACCTGGCAATTACGTAACGATTATGTAATGGGAATAATGGCAACAACCCGCATGATGATGATGGCTGTTATTTAAATCTTAGCTAATCTTAAAACTGATATTTTGATAAATACGCCAGCACACTGTGATCCTGCAGACATTGCCCTACAAAGCTGTGAAAATTTGTCCTGTTGCCAGCCTCCGATTCTGATATTTTTCTACAAAGCTAAAAATTAAATATCAAACTAAAGAAACTGTGTTTCTCCAATATATTTCAGATTACAGCTTTTCTGCAGTTTGCAACTTTCAAAAAAATTGGTAACCCCATTGATAAGCTATAAAGGCCGGCTAGATTTTTGTTATTCTCATTGATTATACTGTAATACTGTAAAACCAATACCACGCAGCCACGCACAAAACGAGTCGCATTCGAGTGTTATTCCATATCCGAGGAATTCTGTAGGTACTTATTGCAGTAGTGTATAAAGCGGAAGCGGAATGTCTCGTGAAACGACTGTCTACTGGAATTTTTCCACTGTGTATCCAATTCTAACTGGGACATGTATTTACTGCTGTTCTTGGAAAGGAAGGTTTTGGGTTATAATTATCTACAGTTTTGACCATTCGTTGAATTGTAGATTTGACAGACATATGCACGTCCCTGTTTCTTCATATCCACAAAATGAAGTGGTATGATGACAAGAGATACAATTTAATTTCTTTCTAGCCAAGTCGTCCCGTATCTTTCCATTGCATTACATTTTACAATTTTTCCAACGTAATAAATGGCACATCCTATCCATAACTGATAACGAACAATATTTTGACTGTCAACCGTTTCTGGTCGTTTAACAATTGCAGAGGTATTTGCACATCTGCATCTTACATACGCTGTTATTAATAACAGCAGCAATGTAAATGATGTTGGCCGTTTTTGTGATGAGTTGTCATTTGTCATTCTGAAAATTGAAATGGTCAGACGTTCAATGCTTGCCAAACAGAGCTGCCGAAAGCCGAAGCCAAAATGCAGACACGAACAATACCTAAATATCTGATCTAATTTAGAGATCCTCATGAATGTCCGGAAACGAATGCGGTATAAAATTGTTGTGTTTAGTCTTAAACACTAAAAACACCATACGTACACATAGGCATATATTAGCTATAAACATAGGAATGGGATACGGGAAGCCTTGTTGCCAAGGCTGTCGGAACGTATTTATTCGCGGGGAACAAACTGTACTCTGAATCACGATGAAAATTTACGTATAATGCATTCTTAAACTCAAAAATTGTCTTACGGACAACTTTCCAAGGAACAGAAATTTGAAAGATCTGTTTAAGAGAAAAGCCGTTGTTGTTGAACCCGAAGTGGCCTAGACGTTTTTCCCCGGGCTAAATAGACATCATCACATAATGTGAGGGACTAAATTTTTTGTTTGTACAAACTATTATAATCTCGGCATAAAATTGAAAATGATAAAATCATGAACAAAAGTGACCGTGGTGTTAATATGAATATGCCAGCGTCTTCTAAGAGACAAAAGACAAGGGAATATTAAAGTTTTAACAAGTTTTATTTTTTGCGCACATTACTCCTCTTGGAGATACTAAAAACGCGATATATCTGTCGAGAATTGGTTCCTCTCTTTAAAATATATGGGATAATATGCAAACCAGATTTGTTTATCATAGACAAGTGAAAATCTTCAATCTCAATTTGATTATGTAACAGGGGGAGTTCCCCTTACCCCCTAGTTCCTGTAACCATTCTTCGTATTGAGTGTTATCTACACAGTTGTCTATATTATCACATTCACATCTCTGTAGCATGGGTTTTCAAAACGGAGAGGCCTTGAAAAATTAATGTATCTTAGCCTGTCTAAAAATTGAAACTCTAGATCATTTGTGTAGTTTATCGCGTCAGCATCTGGTGCAAGTTGACGTGGTACAAACGGTAATTAGAGACTACGACCAGGCATCAACACCATCATCACTGGCTCTAAGGGGCGAGTTTCACATGGCCATGGAAAAAATATGAAGCTACGAATTGAGAGATGGCCATTAGGACTTCCACGTAATCTAAAACCACAATTTGTCATGGGCAGTGTGTCATGAAACGTATATTAATATAGAATCCGTTAATATTATGACTTTGAACAGACACCAAACCGTACACATAGCACCTTCTAGATTTTCCTTCGTACATGAACATACATAATATTTGAGCCAGTCGTTTTGTCAATTGGGTCTTCCAAATTGGAAGTTCCTACATGGTATAGAGTTGCGATAGTGGAATACGAACTAGAACTATATGCAAACATATAATATGAGTGAACTGCTTGTGTCGTTGTCGTTATTTACGTTTACTGGTGACTTACTACTGAGTAGGCAGGATTGCAAAACTTTACGTATGGACGGTGACGAACGGAACGGCTGTGAGAAACACTAATGACAAACATAAAAAAAATTACTCAAACAAACCTGCGTAAGCAAGCTATAGTAAACATGCTTTGTTTTGACTTTTAAAATAAATCAAACTAAAAATGAATATGTGTGTAATATGCAGAGATGTGGATATATATATGTAAGGAAAGACCCAATGCGCATTCAATGTTTAGTTATTTGAGTATCGTAAATTAGGTTGTTTTCAATTCAACTCATCAGTAAAACTGACACAGTATTATTTCCCTTTTTTTGGCTTGACTGGGCATTGGGCATACGTCCATTTTGAATTTAGATTCCGGCAGTAGTGGGACAATCATGTTTGACAACAGAGAACGTAATGAGAGGGAATATTTTAAAATACCGTCCAGTCCATGCAAATACAATTGAACAAAGTTTCTAGCATAGCAACGCAATTAAATAATTCGTAGAAGCATAATCAAAGAACAATGTAAACAAAGAGGAAGGCGAACCGAGTACGAACAAGTGAGCCAGTGAGTTTGTTCGTAGCTGCAGAATGAAACTTGTATTTGTTTAACCACCTACCTACTGTAAAAGTGTAAAGTGTTGTCATTTTGACATTTATTAAATAATATTGGGAAAAGCGAGAGCTTGTGACAGATCGTTTTCAATGTTTTCAGGGCTAATATTTTTCTGGCCTTTTTAGATGCATTGTAGTAGTGATTTGTGATAAAACTTTGTTTAACTGTCGTATCCATAAACTAAACGTTTAGTGTGCATATAACCTGATATTGCACTTGTGGTTCTGTCATTCTTAAAAATTGAATACAATTAAATGAAAAAGGTGTCTGTGCTTTATTTTAGTAAGGTCCTAGGATCAGGATCGAATGATTTAAATACTTGAATTGTTGTTGCGGTCGACGCAGTCGTTAGTTAGATCTGGAAATAAGCATACGGATCTAGAGTTGTAGAGTTAGTTGGACATTACCGTTCTTACTGTGTTATATTTTTCGTTGAACTTCTGTTTCATAATCCCGGTTAGCAGAATTAAATTTTGAAATACATCGAACAATGAATTTCTCCGATTTCTGCAATGTACAGGATTTTGAAGCGACCAAGGAAGTGGAACTTCTCCACCCTGGGCAACGGTAAGATATTGTCTACTGGGCCGATTGTTTTTAATCTATTACATAAGCATAGGTAATTATTACGGAAAGCTGTGTTCATTAGTCACTTTTTTAATTCATTCGGTGAAGTGCATTTAACAGTTTAAAGTAGTTTTGAAGTGCAATTTCGACGCTCTGTGCATCAAAATAAAATCCTTGCCAGTCAGTGGTAGGTAGTGGTTCAAACAACATACAGACTCTTCGTCGCTAGTTAATGGATTTTAATGGATTTACGTTACGTGGTTGACAACCTCAACTGTCATTGAATGTTTATTGCAATCTCATGTCTCAACAACGTCTCTAATTTAAAGGTCACCGTCATGTAATTTCCCCCAGAGGAAACTTTACAATACTCTATTTTTAATAACGCATTATATGGTTTATGTTACGCACGATAGACGACTTCGTGTAATCTATATATATTATGGGGCGATTGGAGTTAGTACTGACAGTATTTAATTTCCACATGCCACGTTTGTTGTCATAATGAAAATGAAAGTGTTCAATATCTTGTGTCAAACAATCCTATAGAAATCTCGCACCCTACATTTTACGTTGTAGGTCTCCATATTTGTCATTTTTGTACGTATGTGTTCCACATCAAGTCTCATTGTTAGTTCATCTTTGTCATTTGAGAACTACATATTCCTGAATGGTTTGCTGCTGGAACAACTATTTTCGTACATTACATTTTTCGTTATAGTTATATCGTAACTGTGCGGTGTAAATGAATCAACAAATGGTAGTAATACTTGATGTATTTTATGACAATAACTGGTTGGTCGTGTCAAACGGATTACTGCTTCACGTACGATCTAAGGCTAGGGCGTGGTGTGCCTTGCAACTTTTCATAGAATACACAACTCCTCCTGCGCATGTAAGTAATTGTAAGTGTGCATTAAATTCACGAAGAAGGTTACCCCGTGATCCGTATGGAAGTTTTACTTTTCATGTCCTTAATTCCATTCGGGATCATCTTATCATAGATTATCTGTCGGCTGGCACACTTGTGCCATAATGACGATTTAAAAAAGAATTAAAATATATTTGTTTAATTGGGAACTTCTTGCTGTACAGTTGTGGTAACTTTATGAGAAGAGGCTTTACATGCTGGTTACGTGAGTTGAAAACAAACATACTAATCGCTAGTTATCAAGACTGACAGAATATCCTCTGACGGTGGAATGGACAAAGTAGAAAATAAACCATGATTGACAAGCATACCTACATATAGCCATCTGTGTCGGTTAATGGGATGGTTATATAATTCCCTGTCCTGATTGGTTCTTTCAAGAGGCATGACTTTCAGTTTTCTAATCTTACAGTTCCACTGGTTCGATGTAAACATTTTAATGCTCTTTTTTGTTGGCTTCAGATTCGTTATGTAAATGTTAATAATAGATAAGCCGGGGTCATACACCTTTTTTTTAAATGCTACGAGTTGTGTAATTATATTAGTGGTAAAGACATAAATCAATATTGATAACTTGATCCTTTCTTTATTTATCGTATTCCTACGATAAAAAAAGTCTTACCTACATTAAATAAATAATAGGATGTACAGTGTTGTGAAGCAAATCCAATCGGTCACCTTCAAAGTCCAGTGTTACACGCAATTATTAACTAAATATGCCTAAGTGGTATTTCATAAGCTCCGAAAATATAGTAACCATTGTCGACATGCCACTAAATTTATATTAAAAAAACGTCCGGCCAGTGAGGGACATGACACCAACATAACCCAAGCCCGACTTCGCTGGTTCGAGTAATGCTGTTAATACAGATAGGGTGATAAACTTCCCTATTTTTGGAGTTACGTGGTAACATTTAAGATCACAAAATAATCAGTGTTCCCAGTACTTCCAGTTCCATTGCATGACTCGTTAGCATAACTGGTTTTGACATTTTTACGAATCGCTGACCTTTTCAGTTTAAAAATAAAATTTAGTGGATAGGAAGTTGTTTTGCATCAACGCAGTTATTGGGACGTAATAAAGTAACAAAACGCCTCATGTGTTTAAATAGTAATTGCCATCGGTTACAGCTGTGATTCGCATTCATATCTACTCACACACAATTAATCCACTCTACTTGAGAACATGCGTCACGCTGACCATAATATAGTCAGTCAGTAGTTATTGAAGGTGTCAAATGGAATTGTGTATAAAGCAGGATCAACAAAGCATGTAATTAATTTCCTTGCATCGGTATGTCATTGTGTCAAGTCAGATGTTTTTGAAAACTTCATTACTGATAACAAATTAACAATTCCAATTATCAGCAGTCGTCCATACGTAACGAGTAAACTGTCGAGGATGAATTTTACTTTCAAAAAGCATCTGATATGCATTACACTTGAATGCATTACATAATTTCGTTTTTTGGGTGTGCTTGTAACTCTATCCACTACTAGTCGCAGTCGGGCAAAGCGGTAACTCACAACAACGTTCACTTATTATGTCTTGCTTGATAGTTGCCTTGTGCCTTGCCATTGTGCGCTGTTGATAAAAATGCAATTGTCAGTAGTCCACACTTTATTTTTCACAACAAGTCATTCATGCAATGTAATGTATTCAACTTTAATGACGTTGTTTGCAACTTTTATAAATATCCGTTACATACAACTCATCGTTATCTCGTCTCATCTGGTGACTGATGAATGCAGTGAATAAGGACATTTTCTTTGCTTGGAGTTGGCATGTCTTCATTTTCAATATAAGGGTCAAGAGTATGTTATTTCAGACTCGCATATTAAGCAATATTTTTGGCACATTCTTATTTTGTGTTATGCTAACTGCAACGGAACACTTTTCAAGAACGTCTGCCTACATTTTCCCATAATCACAACGATCAGCGAGATTCAATGGCTGATCATTGATCAAGGTCGCATGCTTTCTCTCCCTGCAGCAGGCAGTCGGATAGGTGTATTGAACGTGGTACGACGAAAAGAAGTAGTTTGCTGATTTGTGACGAGAAAAAAGTGAGGAATGTCGAATGGTTAGCATAACTGATAACAATGAAATGTGGAGATTCGTACGTAGTAGAGTAGAAAAGCCGTTTGAAATGAATAATAGTACCACTTATTCGTTAGCTAGTTATCCCACCTCTCTTCGCTAATCAAAAACCAAATCAAGCTTAGGTACTTGTTCCTTAGATGTTGGCCTCTTTCGCTTATAATTAATTTTTTATGCTTCCACATACTCCTAACAACTGTAACTATGATGTATGCAAATGTATGCATGCTTTCATCTGTGTGTTTAGAATAGAATAACATTGATATTTTAGGGTTTCAGTCAAGTTTTTAAAACCGACTGGATTTTTCAATGATCCAGGTGTAATAAATATTTTTCGCGAAAGATATTTGCAATATGCAAAATTCAACCAGTAGACGATGGTACGGCTGACGGGGAATCAATTAAAGTTTTAGTAAGTAAAGTAGATATCAAGCTACTTAATGGGACCTTAGTAGTTCAGTTGGTATTAATGGTTTCCTATTGAGTTTTTGCATGGCAAAACGATTTTCTGCATACGAGGGCAAGTAGCAACAGCATGAAAGCTTTTACTCGTATGCGAAATCTCAAATAAGCTGGGGTATTTACAAGCAATTTGTTACTTTTCCTTTTAGTCAATTAATCATGCTGACTTCACCCAAAGTTCAAAAGGGAAAAACTGTCAGGCAGAATTGATGTGATTATTGGATGCTTCCAACTTGAATAGTTTTATTGAAAAAGACCAATTAAAGTACTTTGGTAGCACATCATATTGTGATGTTTACAGGCTTATCTGTTTTTTAAAAAACATGATCATCGAGTGGTTGTGGAGAATGGAAAATTATTTGCTTGCGTGTTTAGTTGTGCATATTACTGTTGAACAGCAGCATCATGTATCATGCTTGTCAGGCTTAATCTTGTAATGAGAATTTTAATTACGTTTAATATTGATTATTTTTTATTTCATTTGCTCTAGTCATTAATACAGCCATTATGGAAGCATAGAATTGCGGCTTTTCTTCTTTTTTCATCAGCGCTGCTGAGTTAAAGGGCTCCGTCGTGTCATCATAAATAACGTTTTATCTTTTGCCTTGCACTTATATCAACATGAACGAAGCATTTATATATTGCATGGTCATCACCAGTCATACTGAAAATGATGACGACAAGGAGCCCAAAATCCAATATGTAAAGAAAGATAAGAGGGCGAGGGGAGCGCATCTTCAATGCGGGGCAAATAGAAGTCAAAGTGACATCAATTACTAACGCGATGGGAATGCAAGTAGGAAAATACCTACCTAGGCGGCGTCATCCGTCATCTGTACATAATATGTCATCATGGAAAAAGTGTGTTTTAATGTCAACCAGTTGTAGATGTAGACGTACTGATGAAATTTTGGTCATGTATTGAGTTAGTAGGATGGAGAGATACGAATCGCTCGTAGCGAGTAAGTTGAAAGCACTTAAAGGTATTTTATTATTATCACCATGAACTGTTCGGTCGGTCTCTACGCCGCTGTTGCTGCTGCTGCCCACGTTCATATCGACCAAGCTGTTTGCGTACTGGTGGTGGTTCTTTTACGTGTGCATATTCGTATGAGAAGCCAGAGAGCAATATTGGCGTTATATGCATATGATCGTGATTCTTGATAGTGACTTTTTTCATGTGTACGCTTCTCTTGACAAAAACAACCAACAAAAAAGTCATCATGAATCTTTTTTCCGTGCGTTTGTAAAGAGATGTGGGAGCTCAAGTAGAATTTTTGTTGGCGAGATTGTGCAGAAATGAGTTTGGAACCAGAGACTCGTACCATTACCATAGTAATTTAGCCTTACACACGGGTATGCTAAGGATAAGGATGCTGCTACTGATTTAAGTAGCGCTTGCATTTTTTATTTAAGTGGGTAGGACTTCTCTATGAAGTTGACTTGGATGAATGTCCGTCTGTTCCTTGGCCTGTGATTAGAAAGGAGAGAATTGGGTGATGATAACCTTTTCCCCCTGTTTATCGTGGGGAATTGTAATTATTGGCATTTCGTTACATCTTACAGGTTATCATGTACACCCCAGATGCTACTTTCTTCTTCTGTAGCCTTATGCAGTTCTAATATACTTCGACCTTGTGCTTTACTAAGCGATCTATATTTATTTAACATGCTGACAGTTCCAATTTTTGTAAAATTGTTGTGTCTAAAAATGTACTCAAGGAAAAGTAGCTGCAATGTAAATATCCTGCCAGAGCTCGTTAGTTCCTTTTACATGATACTGATGCACATCGCCTTAAAACAAATATTAAAAATAGTTTTTGTTTTCGATTTGTGTAATACATCATTTTGTGGGAAAATATTTTGAACTTTGACGGGGTTAAATGTATTTTTGTTGCGTATTTGTCGGCGTATGGTATCCCGGTTTACCAAGGGCATAGACCTTATAGAAGAAATGGTTGAAGAAACGTGTAAAACGTTGTGTTGATTTATATTTTTGACCTTGAATGTAGAATGCAGACCCACAGAGAAATGTTTCAAATGAAGTGCAAATCTGATAAGGTATAATAAAATAATAAAACTTCGGATTAAAAAAGGGATGGGAATTTGCTAAACTGTAAATATGAATTGTTCATGAATAACATGATAGACACTAAAACTTTAGTGGTATAATACCACTGGTATTGCAGTTGAACAACTGATAAAACCTTAGCTTGTCGCTACTTTCACGTATTTTTATCTTGCTTCAAACAGTTAGCAGCGTACACATGTTCCTTTGGCTGTTGTATAATATGTTATGTTTATGAACTGTTTTTCTTTGAAAGCCAGTAATCTGCATGTATGTAATGAAGTGGCAAAACGAAGTAATCACCTGGGACGCTACAAACATATATATTCTCTATAATCTGCGATAAGTCGTTCTCAATTTTTACGATTTAAATATTGAAATCCTAATTATTCTGCACACTCACGTTATAATATGCGTCTATCATACTTTAACTTTGGAGTTTACTAAAGTCCTTTATGTCTAACTTAAATTAAACTGGGCAACCTACAACCGTATGACGTATTACTAACTCCGAATCTTAAGAAAATATTAATCATTAGCAATTGGTTTGTAAAAACAAAACTCTAAAATCCTTGTTCCTCAATAAATTACGTAGTTAACGGACGGACAGACATATATTGTTTGTGATGCAAGTAAATGGCTTTGCCATTTAGTAATATGCGTACAAATTTGTTACGTATATATGGATCAGAACGAATATGATCTGGTGAAACCACATCACGGAGCTCTTCCTCCTGTCACAGTCGTAATTTTTGTATAATTGAAAGCTTACATCGACGGCTGTAATACGCTTTACAGAAGAGACTGGCTGTGTGCAAGACAACTAGTTGTCTTAATAGACGCTGGAACACCAGTTCAGCTTGTCAGTTGTGAATTGCAAGGAAGAAGAGGTCGATACAGATTGATATTGTGTAAAGGAAAGCGTCTATTTATCATCTGTGTACCAGTTTTTCATTTTATCGTATTTTTTTTTGTTGGAAACGGAAAAGCAGCTTACGCAAATAAATTTCACTTTGAAATTACTATATATTACTATTATTACCAGTTTGCATATTTCGTACGCTTCATCATACAATGTTATTTTATATAGCGATAGCGATCTCGTTGTTGTTGTTGTTGTAACCCACCTCCCTCTGTCTGAAAGCAGTTCACAGGTGTGAAAATTCTTTTTTTAACGGCACCTTTTTCCACCAATTCATTTACCTTTTCTTGTGGGTGTCAACCACGACTACTGCCAAGTAGTTGTTGTGTGGGAAAATGACTGCCTATACATACTGCTCAAGTGACCAGTTTGTGCCTGAAAATTACAAGCGATAATGGGCTTGTTCCACCTGTATTTATTATATTCACCCTTTTTGAATTGCTTACAACACACCTCTACGGTGGCTATAGTGAAAATAAGCCTCTAGCTCTGGCTTGGCAAACAGTTTTTTTTACTTTTGCAAAGTGAACAAAGCCACTGAATAACGCCTCCCTGCTCATTTCATACTACTACATAGTTTCCTTTCAATCTCTCTCCCTCTTGTTCCGACGTTACCACTACTCCCCTTTCTTCTTCTGTGGGAACGAAATATACCGAGTCCTGGTTTTCAGCTGTTTCATGTTTCTCTCGCCATTGCATTATTTATGGCGGTTGAAGTGGTAGACATCCTTTGAAACAAAAATGCCCAGTTAAAGCAAACGAAGCGTAAGGAGATAAAGCCATTTCCATATTGGTAAAAAAAGAAAGAATAGAGATAGACGGAGAGAGATGTTTTAATCCGACTAGCTTGACAACAGATCAGCTTTTGAGCAGGAGACCAAGTTTGGTAATGCCATAATACACAGTCACTATGAGTATGAGCTGGTTTTTGTTACGCTAGCTACTCATTTCTCGTACATTTCTAAACCGAAAGTCCCAAATATCATCATCATCATCATCATCACTTAACTACTTCAACTCTCTCAAATATTTCTTCCATGAAGTTTTTTTTCATTTCGTATTTTCATTACTTTTTGCTGCGTAATACACTAATATACTGCTGCTGTTGCTCACACGGCCGTTCTTGCTGAATTTAACACGTCACAACTTTTAACCATTTATAGGAGCACCCGTTTTCGCTTTCCTGTCAGGCACACATTTTTACGACATGTATGCATGTGTGGATGATGATCCATGTTTCATACAGACGTACATGAATTACAAATATTTTAGAATAGAGCGTTTTTATGAACCCTGATGTTTCGTGATCGCTGAGAGAGGCTCTGCAGCGCTGCACCGTTCCCATAATCAGTCCCGTTAACATTGATCAAGCAAAGCGGTTGGTTGGTTGTTAGATACTTAAGCTTTGTATTTGGTTTTTAGGCATTTATCAAAAAGAAATTCGTTGCACAGAATAATCGAGAGTATGGGTTTAGAGAAAAGAGAAAGAGCAAAGTAGAGAGAGAGAGAGAAAGTGTTGATGATGATTATGGTTGTAGTGCTGAACTACCAGTTTCAGAGTTTCACGAGAGCGCTGGATAAGTAGGTGGAAGTGGGAGAGGGGAGCTTATTAAGCATTTTGTAGTTGCTAGTCGCAGTGATGTGCTGAGTGGTGGTAATGGTGTAAGAAGAAGAGAAGGGAGAAGGAAGCGAGAGAGAGAGAGAGAGGAGAGCTGTATAAAGTAGTAAGGGAAAGCAAATAGTTCTAATTGACATTGCGAGAACGCTATCGCTGTATATGTCCACAGTCCCCATATACGTTCATATTACTGTATTGCCCTTTTGGAGTGCTACCTGATAGAAAGCCCATTTTTCGGGTTCATGCATTGCATGTAATAATAAAAAGTGAAATAAATAGAGAAAAGGAAACAAGTAAAATCGATAGACGGTAGCAGCATGCCTGATTTTCGGACGGCGGGTGCTCCCATGCCCATACCAAACAGTAGTGGCAGAGACAACGGAAGGACAACATCTACTGCAGCAGCTAGTGGTGATGGTGGTGTTGTGGACGAGTGTGCTAATAATCAACCTTTTGGCGACTTGAAAAATCGTACCGTTTCAGAATCTGATTCGTTTCCGGAAAGCCCATACGTACACCCGTTTAGCCCAGGGACTAGTCACTGGGGAAACATGAACATTCCAAAATCCTTTAGCTTGAATGTTGATAACCATGTTGATTGGAACATGGATACCCTCAATTTGGGAGATGAGAGGGACCTGGCGCACAGGTTAGACTAAAGTTAATGTGAAATGATTTCAGGAGTAAATCTTTTCGATACAAATATTTGTCAGCATTGTCAGTATTCGGTAAAATCGCGGAAAATTCGAGATGCTCGCGAGAAAAACTACAAAAAAATTACGTCTTTAAAGATTG
>JAHZNE010007692.1:0-10371 GCA_027744055.1 Callyntrura sp. NNG-2020 | reverse complement strand
TGCGACTTGTTTTCACCGACTATAACATCACTATAACGTTAACATTTTCACAGGTTTCGCTTCTAAAATATTTGCCATCGCCACTCGTCACCGTATCCACAGTCATTCTCCAACGTAGACACTTCACTTGAAATTAAATCCATCATCATTTTTCATGGACCATCACGATATTCCTTTCAAATACACATGATTATTACTTCTTCATACACATTATTTACAATACATTGTATCATCATCATGCAACAACATAAATTCAATCTATATTTTATTCAGTGACTAGCCAACGTCGCACCTAATGGACTCATTATTGATTAACAATAACAATACTACTGCGTGGTGAAGTAGTATCTAAAACTTCTGCTTTAAGATAATCCTTTACAGCCAGCCGTAATAGTGCTTGACCTACCTGCATTCTTTCTGATACACAATATTCGATAAAATTATTCCTATTTTAATATTATTATTACAACATTGCATTTCTAGCTTTGTATTCGGATTCGGTCACACGGTCATTCTCATGTTGGACACAATTAATTAATTATGACGATTAATATTTCTCTTTAAATATAAAACATTTGCTACAGATTTACATAGGTAGCTGTACTTGTTGGTTTGCTTGTAGGATATAACATCAGCCTCCTTTGCTTTCTTATGATGACCTAAAGAAATTGTAGATATAAATCATAGTTAATAGATTTGTGTTTCTTCAATTGTGTAGTGGGATTGTAACTTAAAATTATTTGCTATATTCACGCTATATACCACATATATTAGAATTTTTCTCGTTATGTTACGTTTTATATATTAGTAAAACTTACGCTTACACTGTTAATTATATGTGATGTTTGCAGTTTTCAACGGTTACGTATAATATATTCACAATACTAACTAACTATATAGTTGTAGTAGTACTGGTATTTAACAAAAGTTGTCAACTGTTTTACTGTTTACTATAATTTTATATGATTAGTTCATTTTATCATTGGAGTAATAATTTTTTATTTTTTGTACATAGAACTAGTACATTCTATAATAATAATGCTGTGGAGTATAAGATGTTTTAAAACATGTTTAGTTTAATACGAATGATGCTTTGGACAGACATGCATATTATTACAATTAAATTGTATATGATAAGTATATTATTAATAAGAAACAGTAATTTTTGGTTCAAATTGAAATGGTTGATTTTTCTCAGTATTTTACTCTATTATTGTTGTGCAAAAAATTGCTTGATATATTTTTCAAACTTTGATGATGAACGGCTAAGATGTATTTTTGTGTAATTTTTGTCATATAAGAAAGTTTTTTATTGTGAATAAACACTTGTATTTATTTTGAACACTGAATCGGTAACTTTTCCTTTTGACTTCCATAATACAATAATATGCTGTATCAGTACATGCAATCAGCAGGTTCAGGGTTTGTTTAGTGTGGTCTATAATATAGAGGAAGTAAACTTTGTCGAGGAAGTCGAATACGTTAAGAGCTTACACGAATTTGAAAGTTGTCATTATTTATCGCCTATCGAATGAACACATGACCTCTAAACTAAAGAAATATCATGTGTGTGTGTACTCCTGACCACAAAAGGAAATTGTACAAGAATTTGTGAGTCATTCTGATCGTTTGCAGTGAAAAATGGTGAAAACTATTTTCTTTTTGGCTGTACAACAAGGTACGAATACTGCATTATCGTTTTCAATTTGTTTGTGTGTGGACCTATAAAAACAACAAACACACTTTATCCCAGGACATCTCCACATTTTCCTGAACTTACCGCAGTATATACATTTCCTCCCTCCTTTCTACTTGTCCTCCCATCACCACTAAATAGGCGTAACAAAAACAGTTACTGTAATATAACAACATCTTACTATGCGAAATACTGAGAGAAACACTGTAGCATAAACACCGATGAGCTTATTGTCAGTTTTGAGTAAATAGTCTCTCAAACTTTCTTTTTATATGTGTGAGGGGTTCTACCTACATTCAAACAAATCATCATGAAGGCTTTTAAGCCAGAATTTGCTTTTTGCAAAATATATTTGACAGTCTATCCATTAAACAAGCCCGGGCGGGATTGTATATTACGCACTACTTGTAGAGGAGAAATCATCTTGTCGATACAAACCATACAGACATCTGATCCTTTAGTGATCAGATACGCAACAAAGTGATTTTTTTTATCATTATTAGCAACTCTATTAAATACTCAGCACAAAAAGGTAGATTTCTGTGAAATTGATTGTTATATGCAAAACTAAATGCTAAATTACCTGGTCTGTCCTTCTCACCTTTTCCAACTTCTCGGGTATTTTCCGTTCTGCTGCAATTGTGGAATAAAATTAGTGTGAAGGGATTCGTTTTGGTACGGTTAAATTAGTGGAGTGCAGCGATAACTGATTTGAGCATCTGCACAGACTGGAGTCTGGCATTTGTGCTGATTTTTATTCCAAATTTTTTGATGTTATCTTTCATCGTTTGGTGGTGTAATACTGATAATGTTGGAAAGGACAGCCAGGCAAACAAAGTGATCACCTCCGCTCCAAGGCTTTTCGACAGTTGAATAACCACTTGATGACACGCGCATTTCTCTCAACAATGGAAGGTTCTCCGTGTTGTACCGTTATGGTGGGACCACCGGCAGGTCCAAACTTGGCGTAACCTCCAACTGTTCTTGAGCCGAGTTTATCATCAGGAGAGTCTTCACTGTCAACACTGCCACTACGCCGGGGAGCAGAGTCTACGGAACTGACACTAGAAAAGAAGACGGGTGATTCGCTTCCATTCTTCCTTCGAGCTTCATCCTTAATCTCAGTCAGCAGGACAGGCGCTGGTGCCGCGGTATTGTCCAACCCAAGCATGTCAAAGAAGCGCTCCAAGTCACTGGCACTTTTTGTTGCCCGTTTCCCGTCGGAAGAATGTGGATTGTGGGGTTCGTGGTAGTGAGAGGTGGCGTGGGATGTAGCATTATTGGCAGTGACGCCAACGTTGACAACTGAATTAGGCGTTTGGTAAATGTGGTGATGATGGTGATGATGGTTTTTACTATAGCTAGCAGGTAACGTGCCGGAAGACATCATTCCCGATGTCAATGCTGAGTTTTTAGAAAATTCGTTTGTGGAAATTGAGTTGTGCATGGGTAACGGTGGTGGCAGTCCAATGTCTACTTGCACTAGAGTAAAGTCGTGAGTCAGCGTGGCACTCTTTTCAGCTTTTGCATACCGATGACTCAGATCGGACTTTGAGCGAAGAATAGGCCTACGACCCGGAGAGGGACCTGAATGAAAGAAATAATAACTTAATTAACTTGACACAAATCACCATTTTATACATAACACACCTCACAGGCACAATATAGAGCCATGCCAGGAAAAATAAAAGTACTAACAGCTTTCACTACGCTCTCTTTATGACTACTCTCATCTAATACTTAGCAGCACTGAACAGAAAATGGCAAGTTTTCTAAAAACGAGTAGATTTCTTCTGCAGTTCGCTTCATTCCAGCGGCATTCTTCGACTAAAACTAAAAAACAAATGAATAGCGTTCGTCAGGTAATACTTTCTGCTTTTCTACACGTACTACGTTTTATTTTTCTCGGAATAGTACACACAGCCACTTTCTCCTAACGACCAATAACTTTCTCCGTTGACTGTACGTCTTCGGTTCTCCTTCTAAGAAAAAGATATATTATTGAGAACGGCAAAAGAAATGCAAGTTTGCATTCACCAAAGCCCTACTATTTGAAAGCCAGACATGGAGAGTCAATCTACTTGCATTTTTCTCCTACACACAGGTAACCTATATATAATTCACTTTACTCTTCTGGGCCAAGGGATTGAGAGATGAGAAACATAACTCTCCACATCTATATTGCTTTGAGACAGGACAAAAATATTCATTCATTCCCGTCTGCCCTGCTTTCCAATTTAGCTCTCTTATATCTAGCGTGGATATGTCAAGATGTTTTTTTTCGCTTTGGCTTTGATGATGAACTGGGATAAACAAAAAAAACTTTCTGTCAAAGGTCTTGCCGTTCCTTTCGAGAGACGCACACACAGATGTATACGCTACGTATACATATTATTTATTGTACCACCAGTGCCAGTATTTTTATGCGAATGTTAAACAAATACAATAAATGCAAATGGTACTTTAGTTTGTGTCTTGCTGCTGCTGGCTCTCTAACGATTGTTCGTCTTTCAAAGTCCTTTGGGAGTCATATTATACAAAAAAAGTAAATAAAATCGTGAAATATCTGTACCGGTGTCTCGTATAACACATTATATGTTATGGTAGGGCGATTTGTAAGTTTATTCTGACGTTATAGAATGTACATATAACTAGTACAATAAAGCTTTATCAACATGGTTTATTTATGTCGCTGTTTGTTCATTGTACTTTGTACTGCTGACGTCATGTGGAGGTTCCTTCGTCAGTTGTTGGAGCTCTGGCAAATTTAATTTCAACCAATAATGTTTGCATGAGGTCTCGGATACCAAGAATACATAAGTAACTTCCAGTTCCAGGCAGTGTACCTTGAAAAAAGCTTCATGTATCTTTTACATTTCATTTATCCACTCTGGCATTTTCTATACGTGTGGTGGTGAGGGTTTGCTTCACATGATGTGGTGGATTGTAAGGAGGCCTTATCATTTCACAGAGCGGTAGCAGCAGCAGCAGCGTATAAAGCATATAAACTACCAGGGAAAACCTTTCTAATGCTCTATATTTAACTTTTTGTCAATTATGGTACAAAAACACGACGCTGAATGGGCGCGTATAAAATTGGCTTGTCTTGTCAGACTGTCTCTCACTTCCAAAGACCTTTGGTGGTCATGAATAAAAAATGACATGGATGAGCCCTGGTGGTACTATATACGACGTTATATGGTGCGGCCATTTTATCATATTTCGTGTATAACACGATATTCGAGTACAGACACCACCGTGGTTTTCTATAAGTAATATTCTAGTATTTTATTGTCCATTCAAAAGTCCATAATGTAATTTCTCTCTGAAGGACAATTACTGCATCATTTTAAGGTCTTCATATTGTTGCATGTTTAATGACAAAATCGCTGATCAGTGCGTGCTTTCTTTCGAGAATAGCTACTTTCTCTTCCTGTAGTGAGAGTTGCAACATGAATTGGTTTGAATGCTAAGGGAGATCTATTGAAATTTTGGATCATTAAATTTCTAAAAGCGTGAAGTGTGTGCGTGTTTTTGCTACATCTGTAATTTTCTATAGGATCTATCTTTCCATCTCTATCTACTATCTATATATTACCTTCAGCATTTTTGGCCTTTGAAAGTGGCGTAACATCCGTCTGTTGAGGAAGCATTGTAGAGGAGCTCTCTGTAGTATTTCCAGCTCCACCATTTGTCCCAACTTTGCAGAGAAAGTTTTCTGTAACGGACTTGGGTATCAGAGTTACTTTTGTATTAAGTGGCTGAGTTGGTTGATGATTGTGGGAATGAAGCTTCGCACTGTTGCGACGGACCATTCCGGCGTTGGCAAGTAGTTTTGGGGAAACTGAACTTGATTGGCCTTTCTCGCTGCAGTCGTCATCACCGTCGTGACCATTATCAGCCACGGATGAGGAAGTGGGATCCTCGTCAGCATCTTCATCGTCATCATCTGGACTGGAAGCTGGCACAGATTCTTCCGGAGACATGGGGCTGGAGTTAGAGCGAGATCTTGACAAGGGCGAGTACCTCAAAGAAACATCAGCAGAAGAAAGATCGGGTATGGATTTATTGTTTCTTTTGCTGCTGTTACGACCACTGACTGTGGAGATAGCAGACATTGAGACGGTTCCGGATAGTGGTACATGGTAAAGATGTTGTTGTTGCTTCTGCTGCTGCTGAATGGTATGTGGTTGGGAGTGGGGTTTAGAGGTAATCCCGTTTCCGCCAACACCGGAAGTTGTGTTAATATTTGGAGCTAAAGTAAATCCAGTGATGTTGTGGTAATGACTGGTGGATTGACTAAGACTGCGTAGTCTGCCTGTACCTGTTACAGCGGAAGATGGGTTTGCCGGGATCCCCGTTTGATGAGCTCCGCCTGTCACACCACCGGATTTATCCGATGTAGTAGAGTTCTGTCTATCGACCATAGGTGTAACCGGCGTGGAAAATGCGGGTGGTGGACTGATTATAGGACCGCTGTCAGACATAGGAGATTCCATCACCACGTCGGGTGGTGGTGTTGGAGGTAAGATGGGTGATGGAAGGGTCATTGATTGAGTTGGGTCTAGTATAGAGTGTGGAAGTTTATTAGCAGCCTGATCTTGAAGCAGTCGTAGATATTTCGTTTGAGTATCCTTTTGACTGTTTTGTCTGCGTGGAGGTGGAGGAGGAATCATGTTTGAGCCATTTCCCCCTTTTGAAGCTACTGACTCCAGAGAATGATCAACCACTTGAAGTTGGAGCTGCTGCGGAAAATCGTGAGGTCGGGTGGGTTTCGAAGTGATTCGAGGACTTTTGGGAGGCAAGGGAGGAGGACTATCATCTTGCATGTTTCTTTCTCGATGATGTCCGGTGACTAAGGAAAAAATTAAAACCGCATTGAAATTACATGCTTCTACAAATTATAAACATGACACGTACATTTTTGCATTTAGTGGTAAGCTGAGATGAAATTACAAGCAAGGCGGTACATTTAAAGGCGAATGACAAAAATCGGACACAGCGTTCGTTTCAACATCATCATGACAAAAAGTACGCTTTGTCGTTTTTCTTATGGGACAGCTCTTCCACATACATTGTACGTTACAGTACATGACATGACAATCGCCATACTTTAATTTGCCGGAAGAATAGCTTCCGTGTCGAAAATGCATTGGGTTGAATCTTGCAATTAATGACGTGACAATAGAGTACGACGGACATGGAGTTACTGCTAACATACACAGTATACACACGTCACGGGCCCTAGTTTTACAAAACGTATTTATGCTTTTTTAACTGATCCACTACTCATCATTTTATAATGTTTATATAGCTTGTGCATATATGTAACAATAAGTACCAAAGTTAGGTTTGAGCAGTGTATCAAAAAGTCATTAAGACATGTTTTTGGCAACGCTCTAGAGTGGGCAGCAGAGCAGGTCATTGAATTGTTTACGGAAACGACTTGGACAACACAAAAAAATACACGAGATATGAGCAAGATAAAACAACTCACAAAAAATAATACTGATGATGATGACGCCATGTTATTACTAGTTAGGCTTCATTCCTGCCTATTTTTGATTTGCCCACCGGAAGTGATGAGCTTACAGCGGGGAAGCCTCTGACTTGGCATATGAAAATCACGATGCCCCTGCCTAGTAATTCGTTCCCCGTAATCCTGCGAGGAACGTACCAGTCCGACTCAAAGTAGGTAAGGCAGGAGTATATTATAGTAGAACAATTTGCGTGACTATTACTATTACAATAACCATACTCATGTGGTGGTAGTAAACCATTGCGCATTATAGGCATATCCGCTGAAAATGGTAAGCGTAATTAACTCAGTTCTGTCATGTGGAACATGACTATGAGCATTTTTGGAAACATGACGGAGATGGCCCACTCTGTATATTACATTATCTACCAAAAATTTTATCCGTATTCTTCCCCCATCTACTTTTGGACGAATATTGGTAAAAATATCATTTAAAACCTGAATCGGTGCTTCCCTCACGTAAATTGGTAGACATACCATTAAAAACGTATTTTGCTGCGTGTAAACTTTCGAATGATCTGTTACAGAGGTAATATTACTTTTGAACACGCCAAATGTCATTACGGTGCTATGAACTTTTTCAAATTTGCGTGAAATTTTGTCCAATTACAGTATTATACATCGAAATCAAATTTATTGTAGCGAATGACATGATTAATGACGCAGCGTTGATTACTGGCTGGACTGGTATCATCCTATAATATATATGAATAATGACAGCGAGCCTTTTTTGGAGTTACAGTACGCAGCTCACACAATAAAATTTACAATAAAGTAACGGGAGTTACGAATTAATGGCAATATTTCAGAAATTCATTGTCGGGGGTTCCAACCAAAAATACGCATACATTGAATACAGGACAACAGTCGGCGTATATAACCTTATCATTATGTTGCATAATGTAATGAAACTTGTTAAAAGGCTATCCATCAAAGTTTTTGCACAATGACCGGTTATACGACATACGCGATTTTATTGGATGTATTTACTTTAGCTTCTACCGCGACAAGGTGCTCTAGGTAAGCACTCATGAAAAGGAAGAGACGAAAACCGCTCGGGTCATCCAATTTAGTCGTCTATTGCAAGTGCAACTCCCTCGTCACGAATATATTCAAGTAACCAACGGCTAATGATCTCTGGTGGTAAGAAAGTGATTAATGATCTTTTCTACCGCAGAACTGCCAACACGAGAAACACTATAGGAGTATGTATAGTAGAACTTCACATTGCTAACTCCATAGTTTTTCTTGTTGCACGTCGTTCCCTACAATAAGCCTGAAAAATATCTACAAAGCTTGATGCAAATTCACTAAAACGACAGGCTTGACAGTAAAATGTCCTGTTTTGTTCGCTTAACGTTAGTAAAACCGTGGACCGATGGCAAACCTACTTTTCATTTTGTTTCTGTCACAAAAACCTATTGTAGGGAAGCAATGAAAAGTGCTCTCCTAAGCTCACGTACACATGTCATGCTGTATATATCACATACCTAAGCAACTTTCCTTTCTCCTAATCCGCCAAATTGGTAATCACTGGTATGGGAAACCAGTACCTAGTCCATTGAAAATGTGTTAAAAACAAAGCAAACCTGTCATGATTTCGCCATTAGCAATGGATGCTGTGTAAGTGTATGCATACACAACAATTATCGCACAAGTTCTCTAGAGTATGAGATTATGTTACGTCATTTACTGCCTTTGCAGCGTGTACATCCAAAGGAAAATGATACGGATTAGGGATTAGGAACAAGAAACAACCCTTAACACCAAAACAAGCTCGAATGTATTAAATTAAGGGCTTATCATTATTTATTTTATTTTTGAGAACTATCGCTTACGAAGTGAATGAAAAGTAAAGATTTTCTCTCTCAATAGTTTGAGAAAAATTATGTCCAAAATTCACTATGTACGTGCATATTATTGCCTATACAAAGTATTTAATTTGTGTGCAATGTAGGTATTGAGGGAGACGGCAGGCAATGTACAACGCAGCAATTTACTATATTATCACTTATTAGCTCATGATGGTTATGGGTGTGTCATATTTAGGCTCAGTCATACGCATTTTTTTAATCAATGTAATTTAAGGCTTATATGGTTATTAAGAACACATTTAATTACGGTTCTATCAACAAATTCTACTGATCCATATTTCAATATCACTTGCACTATTGCTGCCGTCCATAGACCATATTAATTTTGATTAAAATTAATTGAAAAGATATGTCAACTAAACAGGTCCAATTGTATACCACACGGCACGTGGAATTACACTGTATAATGCGCAGTTTAATCCAAATTGTTATAAGTTTTTTGTAAAAGGTGATAGATATATATAAAGTCGTGTATAAGCAAAGCATACATATAATCTCATGCTTTTCTAGGTCGTACGATTTTTCCAAATGCGTTTTGGATGCTGATAACAAAGCAGTGCCTATTGTTTTTAGTTTTTGCTCCTATGACGCACATGCATTCATGGGCAAATCATAAGAACGAACTCCCAAAAGATTTTTCGCAAAAAGTTTGAACTCGAACTCTATACAAGGCGTTGACTTTCAAAGTGCAATAACTTAATGTTCTGCCATAAACAATACAATGAGGACTTTATAGTCACATATACCAATCTACAGATATATTTTATACCTACCTACTCAAAGGCGGAGGAAACTTACATTTACTTTTATATTAATCCTAAAAAGGGAACTTGTCTGTCTACTTGATAAGGATCTCTCTGACGCTATTGCTCACGCTAAAACAAAAGGTTAAAAATATATTGCTACACTAAAATAAATACTTTGTTGTCACGAATTCTCAAAGCTACTTAGAACTTTTATACATACATGGGCTGCTGCTAAGTCGAAGTTTGGCAATCGCTAAACAGCTTAATAAAAACAATTTCTACACACACACACACAGTCAAACAACATTTCAGGTTTTCTCAAATCACTTTAAACTTTGAACTCACGGTTCGTTCAAAAGTGCGTCTTTTCGTCTATTTAAATTGCATGCCAGAAGACAATGTTCCACCTAATATACAGCCTATATCCTTTGCTTCAGTCGCTAAGCATACCCTGACGCCGTTGTTTCGGAGTGGTGATTCATAAATATGTTATCGAATTTTTTTCCAAAAATTCGT
>JAHZNE010007691.1:0-15693 GCA_027744055.1 Callyntrura sp. NNG-2020 | reverse complement strand
CCATCACACATCACTAATGTAACTATAGCATATTACGATATTAATTTCAAAGATTCAATAATATATGTGCAAATGTGCATGACCCACTCGTTAAATATTAAAATTAGCACTTCATAAGCAAACTGCTAAACATAATTAATCGGTGTACATGAGTCATATACAATATAATTCGTATGAAATTGATTTGAAGAAATGCCAAATTTCAGAGCAACGAGTTGTTTTGGGTGGTAGAAATAGAAATACAAGTAGTCGTAGTCTTGTAGCTGTAGACAGACAACTGACCAAGGCCAACGGTGGATAGAATAGTTCATAGTTACAACAAAGTAAACTACCAGAACAGCGCAAGTAGATTTTGAGAAGAATTAGATCAGCGCATGTATAATTTTAACCTTTTTATGCTTACCCCCTAGGCTCTGGACACCTTCAACACGGCAGTAGTGACGCCAATTTATTACGTGATGTTTACCTCGTGCGTTATTGCCGCATCTGCGATTCTTTTTAACGAATTTGCAAGTCTTCCTGTAAAAGACTGGATTGGAATTGCTTGCGGGTTTTTTACTGTAATCATTGCAATTGCGTTGTTGCACCTGTGCAAGAATTTGGACTCCTTTACTTTGGCAAATTTGACACAACAAATTGACTTAGTCAACAGCTACAGTTATAGTCACATTGGAGGTGATCATTCGGGGTACAAACCACTTAGAAACGATTCACTCTCTCCACTACCTATTCCCACGTCATTTTGTGACCCGGATTTAAAGCAGCAAAATTATAATGACAGTAAAGATTGTGAAGTTGATATTGAAAATGACGATATATTCAAAAGTGTCGACAGCTGCAATTCCTTAACCTGTGGTAACAACAAAAGTAGAAGAGCGTCTGAAGACCTGACACCTGATGTAAGTTTACTGCCCAGTCCGTATTCTTCTGCGACCGTAGCTGGGATGTATCGTGATGGATGCATATCGTCAAATTACGGAACTATTAACAAACAGAAATAAGTAGGACAATACTCAATAAATTTAATCAGAATCGCACATTACAGAAATATATTCATAAAGTTTCAAGAAAAAATTAAAACAGAAAAAGTTGATACTCCAAATGGTCTCACGGGGACCAATATTGAACGCGATTACTGGAGAAGAACAACAGATATTGATTTGATAAATATAATTTACCATACTATGCATGCATATGCCTGAAAGATAATGAAAATGTGTGACGCATATTAACCCACACTAATATTCATTGGGTTGCTCTTTACAATACACGATATTTTAAATGTATTAATTTCGCTGTAACAGCATTAAATTTAAATTCTAATGGCATGGACATGTGCCCTACCCGACGTTCATCCAACCTGTAAGCAATGTCCATCCCATTGATTTTGTCATTAATAATGCTAATTCTAATGCTCTAAGTATAATGTGCTTTTATATAATAATGACTCATTATTATATAAAAGCACATTATATTTAGAGCATTAGAATGTAGAATCAGAATTATCACCTCCAAATTGTAATGCAGTAAACACACATTGCCAAACTCATCCTATCTTTGAACGAAACTCAGAGCAAAATTTTACTTCATGTAATTCCGCCGGCGAATAAATCTTGCCTGAGGCTGTGGTTTCTAACTGAAACTAAATGTCAAATATGATTACCCAAATTGAACGGATGATCGCGGTGAAACCACTTTGTTTTGTGTTACCATAATAAAATCAATTAATCATTTGTCTCGCACCAAATCAAACACGCTTTCTGGTATTATAATACAATACATGAATAATAACAGAGTGCATCAGAATTACTCCATTAATGACATTATATGTTGCCATGGTAAAAAATAAATGCACGGAATTCTGATATTTTATTATCCAAACATATTTTCTATATATTATGTATAGCAAACTGTAACATTATAATATGATGTACATAATTACTCCCGCATATGCATGCAGCTATAAGTAACAGGAACGACTGTGCTCATTGATACTGATATAGGGAAATCATGTATGGTTTTCCTCTCAAATGTGCGTACGTTCAACTTTTAGTAGTAGAATTTGTCTTTCTGTCGTAGCAGACTTTGATTAGCAGATAATTGTCGATGATTTTTATAATTATTTATAATAATTCCTAAACTCGTCGAAACGGTAGTGTTTTGAGAATGGTACTTAATAACAGTAATTCCAGTCGGCGGTCAGAGAAATCCAATCTAAAAAAACTCTTAGTAGGAAGGAATACATATATTATGTGGTGAACAGGATGCTCATCATGATATGACTGTCTTGCTTAAGTAATACACGTTCTCCTTTTGTTTCCAATCTTCTTTTGTTAATGTACTTTTTTTTAGAATTTTGTTGAAATACCTTGTCATTATTTCTTAGTAGTATAAAAAATCTGCTGCGCAGTCGTGCTAATTGCGAAAGTACATTGATTCTAGGTACATTCCTTCCTCAAGCTAAGCTATTTTTGATGGATTACTCCTGTTGAAAAAGTAAACCGTGTGGAAAAACTCCACACAGTTATATCAATGTTGCTGATCACGAAGCACTATTCATAAATACCCGGTATATTCTTTCAGTATCCTTGCTGGGCTCATTTTCACTATTGAAGTTTTTTAGAATGTCAGAATTTTCCGTAAATGAGTAGTTCCAGATAAAAATAAGTATAGCTCATACTACTTAACAAAAAGAAACAACCGAAAGAAGAAATAGTGTTCTTCCAAAGCTGCACTGCAGTAGTCATATTTAGTAGTAGATACACTACATGTACTCTGTTTGTGAAGCCGCGTTTCGTATACTTAATTTTCATCATCTTTTTACTACAAAATCTTATTGTCACGACTCACGACACGGTTTTTTTTTTGCTTATTGTTCATTTGTGAGCAAAAAACAACTAATGAATTTGTAAAAAACATAATAGAACAAAATGTCCCTCGATGACTTTATCTTTAACATTTAACAAAAAATTCTCTATAAACTAATGAAATGCGACATTCCGTGTATCCCACGATCTTGTCTCTCACAATGATAAATAATTTCACGGTGAATGCGTTTGCATTCGTGCTCGTGTAAGTTTATATAATTTTAAATTCCATCGTAAGGAACTCCAAATCCAGGGGCTGGCTGAGGGTCACCTTGACGAAGTGTGACGCTTTGCTCGTTGACGCCAAAGGATGATCCAGTATAATAGTCACAATCCCATGGATCATAGCTGAGACATCTGGGGAACTTCTCACTGCCTAAAAAGTAGACTCGTTGGCCTTTATCGCAAAATGCTTGTGTGCCGGTTTTATAACATTCGAAGCTGTTGTCATGTTGAAGAGTAAAATAAAAGTTATTCCTTGGCAAGTCTGCTCTTAATAATTCCCGTTCGTTCTCAAGTGAAGGGCAAGGGTTTTTCTGGCACGTGCTGTAGCCCTGCTTCCCTCGAACAAGCCAATGACCCTTAAGGCACGGACCCTGAACATGTAGAAAAAAATAAATGCTAGTTATCTCCTCTGTGTGAGTTACCTACGTGATTATGTCTGCTGCAAAATTGGTTTGAGTCAAACTGCATGAGTTCTTTTTATCCATTTTACGATGGGAAATGCTGTGTTCAGATTCACAGTCAAATAATTTTATCAACTTTGTTGAAAAGACCCACTTGTCTAGATTCATAAAAACGTACCTAGCTATATATTTCCATGCATCTGATAGCATGAATACAATTCAATCGAGTTCTATAAATAGTACACTATGTCTAATTGGATGTGCAACACCTTTTAACAGACAACTTACTGCAATCACTTAAGAGTTTCAAAAATACTTTAACAAAGTGTACAAATATACTGCTCTCGTTAAACAGTTGTTAAAATTATTTCTAACATCATGTAATCTTTGTCAATCGTAAATTTAAGATGTACCTTTGGTCGTCAGTGGACTGTTAGGTTGCGAGATTTAGGGACCCAATATTATTATGACAAAAACATGAAAACAATATAAATCCTCGGTAAAAATATTTTTTGAAGTGATTAACCAAGGATATTCATGTTTTTTCATTTTTTTCCTCATAATAATATTTGGTCCCTAAATCTCGTAGCCTCTAACAAACTTCTATTTTATACGCTTGATGTAATGAAAAAAATGCTCAAATGAATCCATTTATGTTACTACCATCTACTTTAAGCGCTTGCGTGGTTGTCGAACCGAACTTTTTGTCATGTAGTGTTTTGTCAATTTGTAATAATTTGTATTGATCATGTAAAAATTTATAGTTCACAGCTCATGCACATCGATATTAATAATTACACTACGTCAAGAAAATACATGGTTTTGCATGCATTGAGTAGGAGTATTTGCACAATACACAGTAATATAGTACTTCTTTGGTCAACTAAATACATGTATTCATGTATAAATAGTACTAATAACCAGTAAATAGTATTCTATAAACCTTGCTAATAACAAGTACTTGCTAGTGCAGTGTTATTCTTCAGCGCAAAACTCCGTCGTCTTGGTAGCTTTCATCGCATAGAACCTACTCACTGTCGGTCTATCTCTATCTCCAAATGTGAAAATTGCTCATTCATCGTGCAAAATTTTATTGTTCGAGACCAGTCGAACGAGGTTTTAGATGTGATAAGTAATTCCATGTTATGTAACGGAATTTTAATGGATTGATACATTATTCATCTAACTAATTGTATCATGGTATTTAAGACATTAATCGTCTTTCAAAAATATCCTGCGCAAATAACATTAATGTGTATTTAAAAGCATTATGGCGTACTACATAAAAATTACATTTCAAACAACTGGCTGTGCTTATATGGTTTTGATGACGAAAGAAGTGTGTGTAGGTAGGTACCTTCTTTTTACTCGCATGAGAAAAGTGCATATTTCATCCACATTCGGTGAAATTTAATTGACATTTACTCCAATTTAACGCTGCCATTCACTATCCGCGTAAGTCATAAAATTAACATTTTACTAACAATGGTGTGTGATGGATAAAATTTGTACCTACGCAAAAGTTGCGTTGTTACTCTGATACACTCTAGTATTTCTTCATAATTACTTACAAGTCATAGTTCTGAGCATGAATGTGTTTTAAAAATTATGAAAATCTGCAAGATTTGCTCACATTGCAATTTAACCAAACATTGTAATAAAACTGGTGTCTCTGTCTGGCTGTGAACTTATTTTTTCTTCACTATAGCTACAATAACTTTCCTCTGCTGATATCACAATCGCAATTTTTATATTTGACATACCTCCTTGAAAATATCATTCATTGAATTTTTAAAACGTCAGTTGAAAATTGAATTTTGAACAATAAAGATAAAACCATGTTACGTTGGTTTTATGAAAGATTATTTTATTAGTAAATGTATATGAATGTTCGGGCTGGTGACTGACATTGAATAAATCTTTTTTATGTGAAGTTTTCTGCACAAGTGACTTATTGATTAGGATTGAATAATTACATAAAAATAAAAAGTATTAACTTAATACCGTAGGACCAGCTATTCTGACTTCTGTGAAAAATGTGACTATCTCTGGTGAAGGCTCTTTTGCAAACATACCTTGCAAAAAGCTCAATTTGAAAATAGTTCCAATTTCCTATTACAAGGCCGTGTTATTCTATGTTTATATGTATTAAACACCACAATGAGTTGAATGTCGAAAACACATCCCAGTAAAATTTAATGTCGTAAACTTGCAAACAAAACAACATTATTCGTTACATGAATCCTAGTTATATGGCAAAAGGGTGAACATATTACATATATCTAACCTAACCAAATTACAGAATTACTTGTCTATGTCTACCCAATATTTATTTGAATGCTAAACTTGAAACAATTGGTTAATCTATAATTTTACTTTTCCCTTATCCTCCGGAGATTCACTTTGTGAGCCCATCTACAAATTTCACCGAGATTCTGACCTAAGCTAAGCTATCGAATGGCGAAATTCGAACTTCTCTTCCTTGTAGAGATATCGCCCGAACGGCCGAAATCGTACTAAAAAGTATATTGTACTGGACTAGCTGGTCATACATATCTGTAAGACCGTCTACGACCTGTATGTAGCAAAACAGGCGAGACAAAAGAATCATAGTCACGGGCAAATCTTCAATTAAATTACTATTGACGATAACCTTCCAAAAGAATCTCTTCTTTTTTGTGTAGTTTTCGTGATTTTTATACGTTTTTATTGAGAAAAGAAATGTTTGTTTTATAATAGTTTTTTGCCAATTTGACTAGACGAACACGGGCTACCATTAAAATCGAATCGTGACAGCAGATCAATAAGAATAAAAAAAGCAATGCTTTTTCACTTTCTACATACACGTATTTTTAATTAATGTATTTCGTTAAAAAAATATGCATTTGCACAAACCTGGCTAAATTCAAAATAGCACCGATCATGCCACTCCAACAATGGACGACCAAAGCAGCTGGATCCTAAAGATTTACAACGGCATAAACCAAAATTTGGATGGAAGGGGTTAGATGAGACCACCATCATTTTGGGACACGGGCCTGAACTTCCCACAGTGTAACAGCGTCCAGTTCCATTAAACGTTACTTGCCGTGGATAGCTCGATGGGCATATGCCACTAAAGTATTCAATATTACCGAACATTTTAAATACGTCATAGGAACTCGTTAACAACTTTCATGCCAATTTAGTGGAAGTGAAAAGTCTAAAACCTGAATCGATCCGCTCCGATGAAATGCGACACATTAATAATCAGTAAAACAACTTGTAGCACAAAAAAACTTTGTGTCTTCAAACCCGATAGAGGAATATCATGCTTCCGTTTGAGCATCTTGCCTGTTAATTTACACGTGGGAACGGAAAATACAACTTTACAGATAAGTTATGTAGGGAGAAGCATAGATTACAAACTATTCACAAGCTGCGAATTGTTGAAACTACACTGTCTGCATTATGCAATAGGTATACTAGTATTTTGTATCCTTTTATACACCAACTACTGAATTATTTATACCTGTCTCTTCGTAAAGGTATATTAACTCAAGAAGCCACATAAATTTCACACACCTGAATTTATCACGAATGAATAAAGAATACGACTTGACAGTCATGTATCTGAAACTGAACTAACTTCTATTTTTACCTGTGTCATCAAAGTTGTATGAATTGTAATTACATAGAGCTGCCGTATTTCATTTGCCTACGATGCACGCTACAATTGCAGTGTGAGATTTGTTTTCTACTTTAGTTACCTTTGTGATGACGTCCTATGTATATTGTAGTTTAGTATTTGTATGGTAAACACACACACACACTACACTCTACTCTACATACAGTCACAGCTAACAAAAACAGCAACAATTGCTGCTGCGGCCGGTTGTTGCACGATCTATATAATATCTTCATTATGGCTCTCCTCGCAACTCTCGTTTGTTACAAAATTGCACCTTCTATATTATTTCATATTTTCACATTGTTTGGTATAATAATAGATGGTCATGTAGATTTTTAACGAATAACATACAATTTAATTTATATAAAAATAAGAGTATTGGGCTACAAATGAGGTAGAACAAGAATAAAAGGCTGATGACAAGGTCTGTCACCCATATTTGCATTAATAATGTTTAGAGTTAGGTTTTACGTACGCCTTAACACTCATTACAAATAGATAGAAGGCTTCGTTGTTCGTACTGAGCAATTAGAAACGTTAATATGGTGTGGGTGGTAACGGTAACCCGCGACAACAGACATTTATTATTCTCATTAACCTTGGAAAACTTGACAACATAATTTTGCGACATTTACAATCATTACTTCCAATGCCCATAAATAGTTTGAAATGTTTTGTCTTGTGGATTAATAATGAGTTTGGCATACAAATGGGTAAATGATGACAGTGTACGAAGGGGAATGGCAACCGAATTGATTACATTCCCAAGTTAAACGACTTTTACAAAAGCTAGTTTTAGTCCGTCAAAAATAAACATTTTACCCACAATTATTGTTAAAATTAACTTGACAATTTTGCATGTTGACCGTTCGTCCATGGGTATAATTGTTTTCTTCTTACTCTTGTTCCATTATCTTCATTCATATTGCTAGTATTCGATGAAGGTTTTTTGACACTAACAACTAATAAATACATTTAATGCTATTGCAATTCCTATTGGAATTTTCATTAAAATTTAAATTGAAGGCATTCTAATAATTTATTTTTAATAAATGCACAAATATGTGATGCGAAGGGTATATAAAGATTTATTTCATGTTCTACCTCTCGTAACACAATTTACATGATTTTACTGTAATTGTAGCTAATTTTATCATTTTTCAACTTTAAATTATAAAACATAACGTAACTGTAATTTCCACGTAACGCCCTCATTTTTTGGGCCAAGCCGATCTTTCCACTGTACAGGGATAATTAGAGGACAAAATCAAATAGACAGTGGCAACAGTGAATACGCTTACCAGAATGATAAAAATAACCATAATTACCACCCGTATAAATGTTGCCTTCTATAAAAAATAAAACTGTTAAGTATTATCCGTTCGCGATATATAAGACTTCCATGAAATTCTTATTTCAGTTTGCGGTTACCTACCGGAAGCTCTTCGTTCCACGATTCGGATTGGGGAGCGTTTTGAGAAATTAAAATCATTGGTGTCATTTTTAAGTCCCATTTCTTGTTCTTAGATAACAATTTGTTTAGCCAGCAACGATTGAACTGAAAAGGCGAAACCAAGTATCATTCATGCTTCTGTTTCAATAAACATTTTTTCCATATCCTTAATAACACTAACACTTACCGACATGATTATATGTATCAAAAAGTAGAGTAAGATAAAAGTAGTGCCAACATGTTCCACGACACAGGGTGCAAAGGCATAATCTACATGGACGACCACAGTTACTAAACTGATTCCGAAGATCAACGCAAAATGGCCACTAAGATTGTGAAAAATGTAAAAATATTGTGATTTCTTTGTGGCCTCATCATCACCAGTGCGTCGAATATACCATCCTACAAATATATTTATCACTACGATGGCAATTGTCAAGGAGCCCATAATTCTGTGAAAGAAAGAAGAAAGCGGAGTCTTCCAGCCCTGTCTTCCAACGGGCAATAGCAAGGCAGAGATCAAAATTAAAATTCCAGCAAACAACGCCACAACTCCGTGAACCTAAATGTGCGGACATAAGTGTTAACGAGTGGTCATACGATATTTTTGGACAGTCATAGTAATTTATAAATCATACCCAAACCCAAAGAGGATACTTGTATGCAACAGTAGTTAACGATGATTTCAAATATCTGGCTACAAATGTGGAGATGGTGAGCAAACCTATACTAGCTAATGCCATTAGGGATCCATGTACCTGTAAAATCCAAACCTGGTATCTGGTTGGCTGAAATTGCAATATTACTTTTGTCACTAGATGGTTATATATGGTCGTATAGTAATCTCACTAATTAATACTAGCAAAGATTAATTTAATACCATGATTCGTTTACTCAAGTCAGTGAATTCTCTGCAACTGGCGCGACCATGTCTCATTCCTTTGTTATGCGATGCAATGCCAACAATGGACTTATTTCCTGTAAAGATCAGTGTTTGGGGGTGTTTTAAAAAATATATTTTCCCTTATGTGTAGTCAAGCAGTATTTGGAATGTAAATTGGATTATTGGATGTTTTTAGATTATAATATACTTGGACCGTGTTTGAATTGATCTCCATACGCTGTTAGGATGCAATATTGGTTCGCCTTAAGGTCATACGAATATATAATACCAGTTTTTAGACTTCTCGCTCGAAACGAAGTTTTGATGTAAAATATACAGTGAACCGAGTTATTGTCAGCAGTATGGTGTACTAAGCGAGCAATTTCCAGCTTATTGACGGTAGGCTGGAATGAAAAAAAATGTACTTTTATATAAGATAAACACATGAATATTTCAATTCAACAGCAATTCAATTTTTGCTGGTTCAGGGGAAAAACTGATGATAGACCTACATAACGTTTATTATCATGGACAAATTTATTGACGCTTGATACCACGTTCCAGGAATTGAAGATATTGACGGTAGTGGTATTTTTTCTAGTCTCCTTTATGCACTCCAACACTAGATCATCACCCATTTGACGATCCAAGGAGAAACCTAGTGCTGCCCAACCTGTTGTTGTTGCTGTTTAACATGGGATAAAAATCATATCTCGTTAACGATACAAATGGTTATATTTGTTTCATCTAGTTTAGGATGTTAACATTTATCTTAAGTCGATAGGGCATTTTTCTTACCATAAAGCTCCAACATAATTTCGTCGCCATCGTCAGGGTCAGGCAGCTCTGCGTCTACTGGATAAATTGGTTGTTTACCAAAGGCCCACATAAGTTCACAGTTCATTTCCAGAATACAATCGTCATCTTCATGATCTCTTAGGGAGGAGTGACATAACTTTGAAGACACGCACCCATCGTAAATAGCCTTTGTGGAGTCATAGCGATGCTGTTTATAAAACAAAGAACATTAAACGAATGGAGTAGGAACTTAGTATTATGCAATAAATATCTCATGTTCCTTCAATGCTCACATTAAATTTTTCATTGGCTGGACCTAAGATACCTGTTGGTGTATCATAACATTATCTTTAAAGTATTCTTTCTATACACCAATTTTATACAATAATATGTTGTAATGCAATTTTAAAATAAATTCAATCTGGCCTGGGATCACCACGACTGGGTTCAATGGTAGTTTGGTCTATTCAAAGTAATGAAGCAGTTATTAATATTTTTGTTTATGACACGAACTATTGGCTTCAATAGTTTTCAATGTCGACGAAAACCACCGTCAAACATAAAGGAAAATTAAGCTAACCTCTTCGTTATTCAATTTAGATACACACGTTTTGTACGTTTTGTGATCAGCGAGACATCTCCGGTAAGTGGTTTTGTCGGGGTAAATGTTATATGCGTGATTTCTTTTCCAATCTTCGGAAGGAATAGGGAGAGCTTCAAATATTCCGTGTCCATCAGACTCATCGTGACAGTTTTTTGGAGGTTGTAGTGGAGAGCGGATTGGGGAACCTGCTATATAATTCATCTTAAACTTTTTCGATCTCAATAAGAATACTGATCCAACCTCGATATTTTCTAAAGATAATGGTACGAAGAATTCCAAGCTGTAACACAGCCAATGTCATTAAGATAATTATTATACTACATCGGTATTGTATATGCATGCTTCGTAAATAGTTTTCAAACTATTACATTGAATTTTGTTGGGTTATAATTGTAAATATAAATGTTATTCATTCATACTAAAATTGCACGAATTGCGGAGTCCTTTGTCCAACAGGTTGTTCATCATAAATCCAGTGAAAACATATAGAAGCTGTCGATTCAGGAGTGCGTCCTACGGCCATCATGGTAGGTAAAGAAGTTTCGGTAACCTTGCGAAACAAAATATCAGTAACGACAAAACCAACCTTTTCAGAGTTGAGAATTATTGGTCATAATTACTATTTGAGCATAAAGGTTCCCCATTGTTGATATATTCAACCCGTTCGCCGCGTTCGGATAAAAGGGACAAAGACTATGATCTGTTGCAAATATACTATCCGAATTCACTTCTATGGTCTCTTTCGAACAATACCGAAGGTCTTTAGGATTAACGAAGGGATGGTCGTAATGATAAAATGACGAAGGTGTAGACACTATCAAGTAGTTAAACAGCCAACATTACACGATTATGTCCTGATTGGGTATACATACATTTTTATCATTGTTCAATTTTATAACTTACGATCAGCTTGACAGTGAATATATTATTTTAGACGGGTTAGGCTAACAGGTCGTACTGATAGTTAGTTTATTGCAAAAAAATCGCTAATTGACAAGAATGGATCTTTAGATGGAATTTGTAATATAAAGAATGTACTGTGAATGTAAAAATTGCGAAACAAGCCAATTATAGCATAATTATCATGGTAAATAAGGTGAACTTTTAAAATTTATCTACTGACGTTTCTTTTTATGCAAATAAACTAACAAGTTTAAGAGGGGCCCAGACAAACTGCTGATCGTATTTTATAATTTTATTAATACTTTTAGATTTAAATGCCGTATTACCACTGCCTATTGGAAAACCATTTTCATTATAAGCCGTCACTGCCAAATTTACAACCATGGGGCAGTTTTCATCTAGTTGTTTAAAACTCAAATGCATTGACAGAGGTTGATTTCCCGGGAAGGCTTGAAAAGAATAGCAATGTTTGTACTTTGCTGCATCATCATAATTAATAGCGTCTGGGTCAGTGGCTTGCAAATCAATACGATGGTCGGCATTTTGTAAAGAGCTAGGGCGAAATATTTTGCAGCTGTAACTGGCGTATTGAGGACGTCTAGGGCTTCAAGTGAAAGAACGATGAACATAGTAAATGTAACGTAGAACGTAGAAATTTTCACGCTAAAAATATAGCTTTTCCCTTTTGCATGCAGCAGCAGTGTACTTCACAACTACAGGGTAATTAAACTTACTATTTGATGAGGCAATTATCTCCTTTTGCAAATCCTGTAATCAAGTAGCTGTTGAAATCTCGGATGTGCTGAAAAGGTTGAATGCCAATTTCTTCGGTAAACCTTCCCTTGTGATTAAATTTGATTTTGTGAATGGTAAATTTAGGAACGGTAAAAAATTGTTGGGTTTCAAAATGGAAAACATTCGCCTGTGCACTAGAATAATATAAGAAACTGCGATTCAGGTTTACGTGGAAACGTGGTAGCAATGCTTTACAAAAGTATTTTCTACATAAACATGTTTAAACACATCTTAAATATGTGCACTAATCAGCTCGAAAATAAAAAATACTACAACTATATAACATAACTAACACAACTAAATTCAGGGGGAAATTCTATTTCACTTCCATGGAATGTCATTTTGCATGGACAGTACAGTGCATTGGGGGAAATCTAGTTGGAGGGAGCGAATCCCACTTGAGTTTTTTTTAACAGCGCAGGGGAAAGGGAGTCTAATACCCTGTGTTAGTAAGATATGATTACCCCATTCTCGTCCCCCGTGATGAGGGATGGCTAGTGTCATGGGTATGGGACTAGAACTACCACAGTCAGCACAGGTTTACCTGCAACGTGCATATTGTTCTTTCCTAAACGATGATGTAATGATGAGTGAGTACAGCAAACAAGAATGTTAAGTTGTATAGTACTTACTAGAATTGGATACTTGAAGGAAGGTCCTTATCCGAATGATGCTCCGCATATTTCTTTGGATATCGCCAGCGTGCACAAATACAATCATAATGGTTATCCATCCAAATGTTTTGAAATTGGAAAATGTTGATGTCTCTCACATCCTGAAATCATTTCCATTCCAATTTTTTCGTTAACTATGAGATCAGACCAATACATTCGACAATAAATATGATCTGTAATAAGTACCCTTGCTTACCGTTAGGTATAAGTTTTTATGCTCCGCACTAAAGGGACATGCAAAAGTTTTTACTTTGGCCTCTCCCAAAAATTTTGCTTCCTCGCAATGAGAGCCCCCTTGTACCAACGTTTTATCCCATGATCCAATTGGGAGACCATTATTGTTAAGTGCCTGTTAACAGACAGAATTTCTTTCAAAATGAAATCAGTTCAAGTAGAAATACTAAAGTTATCCTCCACAAGAACTTCATGGATACATGACATGAACCCATTTTTAGCGTTGAGATTTGAAAAATTGAAGTAGAGCAAATTATTAAATCTCAACTTTTTAAATGTACGCCCTTCCCATTTATCCACCAATTGCCTACAGCTGCCAACAACCCTCCATTTCACCAAATATACATACGAAAATGCTACTAGTAATAGTGCAAGTGAAAATAACTTTACCTGCAGTAATATTTCATAAACTTTGAAGTTTTGGATACACTGGGGTGAACTACTAAGCCGGTAGCTAACGACCATGGAAAACGGTTGGGAGTCGTTTCTTGTTGATAGCTCCAGCTGTGTACAATGTTGCAAATGATCCACAATATCATGAACTTTGTGATTTTTGGGGTAATCGGAAGCACTGAAACGGTGTGTGTCAATTCTATAACCGGAAGTACTGAAAAAATGTCCAATAAAGCAGCCACACATCCCTGTAGCAAAATTATCGATAAAACTAGAGGGAATCAAACAGTCTACGACTTTTTTCTTGTAGTAATCTGCATTTAAAAAAATATCTGTTTGTCGAAGATCCTGTGACAGAGACTCAACGGTACATGTTTTCACATTTAATCCCATTCTTTCACTTCTAAAAGCAACAAGGTACTGTGTCTTTGAAGGCCGGTGTTCGATGTGAGCAGTGGCTCTAAAAAAGAGAGATTTTTTTGTTTCATCACCTTAGTATTAGTTTTATTGTCAAATGATTTGATGAGTTTTCTCTTACATAAATTGGAAGTCAAAATAGAAGTTTCTATTGTCGGTTGTGGTATAAGTATGAATGTTCTTATAAAACCAGTATCCACAAAAGCCATAGAACTCGGATGCGGATTTAGCGTCAAGCGTCAGAGCATGATTGAAAAATAGCAATGCAGGTCTTTCATACTATGAAAGAAAAACACAACACACAAAATGGTTAGAAATCGCATATTCCAAACGTGAAACATGCTTCGATTGCTGACCATACGAGATTTCAAGTTCAAGGATTCCTTAAAAGTTTCCCATGGTCAAATAGTCAAATGTAAAATGCAATTTAAGTCATTCTACTGTTATCTACTAAAATCTTACTTGTAAAAACGTGTTTTCATTCAAGAACGGATATTCCACATTTGGGCATGTGTGCAAATACACTGGTCTCAGCTTTCGAATTCGCCATATATTGCTGCTATTATTATGTAGAACTTGTTGACAATCCCCACCCAGTTCTGAAATAGTCAGGCCTGTCCAGGTGCCAACCGGGTAACCTTTATGATTCAGAGCCTGTATAGTCATATCGGTTACTTCTAATCCTGGAGGACCAGTGCATTTAAGTCCAAAATATACTAGCACACGCGTGTGGTTTTGAAAGTTTCCGGTACAGCCTTGGTACGGTTTGTTGACATTTTGAACTTGTATACCAAATAAGAAACAATCTGGAGTGATTGGCGTACTGGGAGGCTTTACATTGATGGATACTTCCGTTATAAACTCCGATAAACTTGTTGGAATAATATTCTTTCCTGTTGTTGGTCTCAATGAAGAGAAACAATGACAGGTGTTTTCTACAGGGGTCTCTGAAGGAGGCGGCGGTTGCTGCGGTATTGCAGGCATGTGAAAAGGACACGTGCCAGATTTTGCAAAATGTAAATGATCGTGCCATTGTTCTCTCAACTGAAAATATGGCAATTCATAGTCTGTCGTTTCTGTCGGCTCAACTTTTAACCGTAACGCTGACATTTGTAACGTATACGTCGCTGCAGCAATTGGTGTTTTTAAACTTATAATTTGCCATAGTGGTTTGGCGTCAAACTTTATCCTCATTTTAGTGTACGCTTCCAATCTAGATTATTACGGACAAGAAAGAATATTTCCATAAAAAATTAGAACTTTAACGTTGCAACATTGGAACTTGTTGGAATTAAAATGACCATGTGCAATAAGAGGAAAAATTTTGACCCCCAATTTTTTTCACTAGTATTAAAGAGCATATAAAATTATACATT
>JAHZNE010007690.1:0-16872 GCA_027744055.1 Callyntrura sp. NNG-2020 | reverse complement strand
TTTCAATTAATCATTAACAATTAACTTACGTTTGCTAGTTTTAATTGAATTGAAATTACCAATTAACTCAATTGTTAATTGTTATTCGTCAAATACGAATATTATTTCTCAATTACCAAAGCCTGAATGAATGACGTCGGACATATTGTAAGCCAAGCATTTATTCCTTTTTGTCTACATTTTTATTGACCAAGAAGAAGTAACCTATATAACCATTAAGATATAAATATATTTCCCAACAAAGAAACCAGGACAAGCTTTTCTAGCGAGACCTGATTGTAGCTTACAACATTCAGTTAATCAAAACTTTGGAGCTATTATTGAATCAATTTGGTTGGAGGGTATTTTTGATTGAAAGACAAACCAACCAACACATACACACATAAGATTATTACTGTGATATTACCGTGTTGTTTGGTGAACGCTTATCATCAGGACTCTGGCGCTGATAGCTCGCAGATTTTTGTATAGAATGATGAAAATAATAAAACTTTTATGTGCTTTTCTATAATATTTATACCAATTTATTTCCACAAGCAATCCAAACTTTGGATTCCAAAGCATGAGCAGCAGTTAAACTGTGCATTCTTATAAATTGAAGGCAAATAAATAGTAGCAATCTTACAAAAGAGGTTATTTGGGAGCCATTCAATTTCCACTACATATACCTTTAAACTTTATGATCCAACTCAATCTATCACAGCAGTTTGGAGTTGCCTGGTTGATAAATTCATGCCCGACTACATTCTGTATGGAGAAGAGTGAAAACTGCTCATTTATTGTTATGGTATGGTCAGGATCGTTGTACCTTGTGCCTCATGATGATCCTATCAATAAACACACAATAAATCTTGCTTCTGTTCGCATGTCGAACTTTTTGCCAGGGCATTCGTCTATTTATTTCTTTCTTGTGTTTTTGACATTTCACTCATTCAATGTCGAAGACGGTACAACAGAAGGAGAAATAATAAATTCTGGAATCCCCAGAAACTTTCACAATCAATAATGTCTGGGATGAGTTCTAATGAGGTAATTGAACACACGTTACGATACAGCATCCTACGGAATTCATTCAACCCTCTTCATTTTGTATGAAATTAGGTATAGGTACATGTTCTATTATACACACAGCATTTTTCTTTCCACGTTGTCTTCTATCAAATTCAACATGTGACCGAGGACTAGGAAGATGAGGAGATGATGACGTTGTGAGAAAGTGGGTGCTGGGAGATAGTTCTCTGGGCAATCTACGATGACAAGAACTTACAAGAAGTACATTTTATTCCGTTTTCTGTTCCAACAACCCACTGTTATTGTTGTTAAATTCATTTACCTAAGTAGTAGCATTCTTGAGAACATGGTAGCAAGGGAGTTGTGTAAATGGGAATAGTGGAGCGAAGAAGGGAAAAAAGAAAGATAACTTAAGGGGGCATATGTATGATATGAAAAGGACGGATGGAAACCTCCTTGAATGAAGATAATTCGTTTTATACTACACTGAATGAAATGAAAGCAAATGGCAAGGAGCACTTGAGCTTCCTGTTTATGATTTTGGGGAGCCCCAGTAGTGTACAGCCTAAGGAATCATGCTTTCTATTTTCACAAAATTGAACATTGATAAAACCTAAGCATTGTCCTGCTACTCTTTTCAAAAATGATGAAACAAAAACAAACACGTCAACCGAGAAACGTCTTTCTCTTAGCTCAATTACTACACAGCTGCCTAACGGGAAGAATGCTAAATGATGTATGATATTTAATTCCCTGTAAAAAGCAACGTCACTTCAAGATATTACTGTATGTATTTAGTAAATGAGTCACGTCACGAGTCGCAGTTACTTTAAAATCAAAATAGCCACGCCAATCCCTAAGCAACAAAATGGTAGTATTGATGAATGAACGTATGAAACCGGCAGATAAGAATGTGGAGTTATTTTCTAGCTGTGTTGTTCTGCGATAACACTGACTGCCACTTCTCTTCCTTTTTCTCTTCAACTCTCTCCGTTCGTTTGCTCGCTGACTCAAAGTAAAGTAAGGTAGGGAGCAGAGAAAGTGTGCATTAATTAGTACATAGACCAGACTGAACTGAGCAGTACGCTTTGTAAGAGCTTTTTTTTGCGGTCTTGTTCCTTAAAGATCTGAACGGTGGTTGAATGGATGGACCAGCATTTAACTGTGTCAAGACATATTCCCAATGTAATATTCAGAGACGTGGGAAACCTGCAGTATCTCGGTTTAGTTACATCACATTTCATGGGTAATATTATAGTAATTTACGAAAGAGATGTACCGTATCCTTATATTGTCTGGGCTATATAGGAATATAACTCATTGAAGGACTTGTAAATGCTCTAATAAATTCCGCAAGAATTCATTCATTATTCCCATTTTCATGGATAATACTTTTCCTTGTTATATAATGAATGTTACACTCTTACCTTCCAAAATTATGTTGTGATCCACGGATGAAAAAGCTTTGCTAACGATTTTTTTCACATTATAGGCCTCCATTCCTATTCCTGGAAAAATGATATTTTGGATATGGCAGGAACATTCTCTTTAGGTGCATGATTGAGCAAGTTTATTACAAGCACGTAATATATTTATGAGTTTTCAATGGCATGTAACATGTGTTGGAAGCATTTCTATAATATTTGAAACATTTTATTGATTTTACAATGTTATAATCCAAATGATAGTTTATATAATTCTAAATGTACATCAGAATGTACTGGGACAGATAAATTGAGTAAATATAGTACTTACATAAAAAGCTATATTATTTATTGAGTGGAAGTAAAATTACAAACTTATGCACACAATGACATATATGTACACATATATAATCGACGTTCAGCTTTGATGTCAATAGCTTATTAATTGAAAGTATTACAATATAGATGAGACTACACATAATATCTCTACACACTTATCACAATCTCATTTCAAAAGGTTTTACGAACGAAGTCATTATTTTCCTTTTGCTGACACATCATGTCTTTGACTCGAGTTTTCGTTTCATACACATTTTTTTATTCTTTTCTCCACATATTTTTGCTAAACATGCTCTATTGTGGTAGAAAGTATTTTCAAGACGCTCTTAAAATTAAAACTCAACCACTCAAAGATTACCCTAATAAATCATTCACGCTACCAATATTAGCTAGATTATGATGGTGAAAATTACACTAATGTATGTTGTATATCTAATATTAACCGCTCGAAATACGTACCGATATTATTATATTTAGGTTTCGTGATTGCTATATATGGGTTTTATATACAGTGCTACACTGTTTTGCTCTGCGTTGTAATATTTGCTGCGATCGTAATATCATCTTTTTAGGGATCTTGTGCTTTCACTATTTTCTGTTTTATCGCTGGTTGTGAGCAAACAGAACAGGTTATAAGAAAGAAAATCTTCATTGCCAGTGAAAGTATTTGCACATTCCAATAGCTTCTTGGTACGATAATGGAGTAGATAAGTATATTGATAGTTAGCACACAGGTACATTGTCCATTATTAGCACTATAGCATGTATGCACTATAACTAGGATGTGCTGTAGATGCCGATTCGCCGAAATATTAATATGATATAACATTTATTAGGTATGTCAAAAGTTCGTTTCGTAGCTTTACGGCATACCATCATCACCAAACAATATTAAAATAAAATATACATATATAAAATAGCTTTTAAGGGGTTTAAACACAATACAACAAGTATTAAATAAGCTGTAGACACATACAAAAGCATGATATAATGGCGGAGCTGAGACTGTTGCTATTATCTAGAAGTACCTATGTATTTCTGATTAAAGTTGTGCGGTAGTCCTTTATTCTGGCACTGCTAGTTTTCCAGTGGAACGAGAGACACCAGCGGATAAACTCATCATTCCTGCCCAGTTCCTGCACCCAAGAGAATAGCAAATCCAGCTGTAAATTAACGGGAGTTTGGCTCTGCCTGTGTCAACATATTTCTAATCAATGTAAACATACTAGACACTTCAGTTTCAAAACAAATGGGGACAGGCAAACAAAATATATACTTTCCTACATGTAGTAACGCAACTGGTGCGGTATATCTTCAGCGTACACTGTACGTAATATTATCATCAGTCTCCCTTTCATTCCAATCTACCATTAGTAAAAATGTCAACTTAAAACAGCACAATGCATTCACACCGAAGCTGTAAGGTCTCTTGTAAATCAGAACCGTAAAATGCACAAGATTTATGGAGAACTTTTGTTACCTGCGCCGGGCAGATTCGATTTTCCCTTTCACCTTTTGTATGTGACCCTTAGTATACCAAAATTCTTCAAAGTTGAGTCAAAATCCATCACATCCTTAGATTAAAAATACATCGGGAATACAATAATAAGGCACAAAAGCGTTATCTATGATTTCCCAGTATACTTATTTTATACATAATTATTACTTTTAGTTGGATACATGTCAAGAATGTATATATGTTTTATGTAGGTATGCATATGTATTAATATATATTAATTAAAATACGTTATTCGTATCTCAAATGCTTCATTTTTCCCAAACGCTTCGTGTGTACCAAGCAGAAGTGGCTGGGTTTACTAATGAATACGATCTTTGACGTATTCCACATCTTTATCAAAAGAAATCTATTTTGAAAATGAATATAGAAAGGAAAGAGCATCGCATCGCAATAGTTTAATTAGTTTCAACATTGCACCTAACTCATTAGTTTCAGCAATCCAGTATAACAATGAAAAATACTTCCATTTTAGGATACATGAAACGCTTATCCTGCAGCTATATAAAGTACAATCTCTCACGCAGGAAGTTGCCTAATTGGGTAAATTAGCATTTATCTTAGTCTTGTCTAGCGTTGCTGTATTACGTTTTTAAAATGCTTGCTTAATTTGCACTTTTAAAATAACTAGTGCAGAAATTGGTAGTAATAACACTAATTGGACCTTATTTATTTTCTCTATATACATTAGCACGATGTGGTCTTTGAAGTAATTTAATAATTTTTCTTTCAACTAATGATACTACTATTTTGTATTGCTTAATAGCTTCGCATTTTAATAAGTCATCAAAAATTCACGGGTACTAGTGTAGATGTACATGCACATAAAACAATGTGGATGTAATATTGAACCAACGTTTTCATATGCGCCTGTTCTTCAAATAGCAGTTTCATTTTGTAATTTGCACCATAAAACACAACACATTTACACGAAAATGTGACACTTGAATGAAACAGCATGATACTGCAGCAAATAGGTAAATATTTTGAAAATAAAATTACGATGCTAAACTGAACCTGGAGTAAATGAAGGGATGGCGACACAACTGAAGGTGCATGACACATGCGGTGCTGTAATGATCTCAACGGTCAGCAACGTGAAATGTGGAATAGTAATAAAAATGCTTTCTCCCCTTCGCCCATGGCAAGTTATTCTTGATTAGCCCTACATGAACCGCTGCAGCTACACAATTTAAAAACTGCATGTTCGCTCCTTTCCAAAAGACTAAACCGATGTAGTTTCAAATCAACGTTATATCAAATCAGGTTATAAAATCTTAAATTATTCCTAATTTGAGCAAAAACGGTCAACCCAAATAGGTCAGAGCAGGAGATATAGCAAAGACGATATAACATGGCTTAGTCATTGCTTAAAATGCCTTCACCTATGCAATAATTTATCTTCTCAACCTCGAAGGCCAATGCCCGTATGAATCATGTTTTATGCACTACACGACCAAGTTCTAAGGGGTTTAAGGGATATGAGGGATTTATCACACACCACTATCTACACTGCAATAATGAATTTGAGCAAATGAAAGGTGCAAACCTACGAACAGTAGAGCCCTTATCGCTACGATTCTGGTGAAATAATTATACTTTTCATATAAACATTTAGGAATATGAATTTACAGTAAAGCACAAGCATTATTATTGTACAATTATTGTGTTGTAACTTTGTAACGTTGTTATTTTTGCTTCATAAATATTAGGAGTAGCCGTTAACGGTGATATATCTTGAAATCAAAATTTAAATTACTACATAACATGCAAGCACGAATGTTCTATTATATATTTTCTCCAATACTTTAAACAAAATGTTGCGAAAACCATTGACGATGTATCCAAATCACATATGGTGTGACAAAAATAAATGTTTGCAAAAAATAGAAAAATTTCTAAATTATACTCACCTCGTTTGTTGCCGAAACCAAAGTGTCTCATTGCCCGGGAAATAGAGTTTCGATTGCTATGAACATTTAATATGCCATTAATGCTAACATAAAGTTGCACAATTACACGTCTTATTACCCAGCGTTCTGTAATTCTTCGCATTGTTAATTTGATCCTAATGTTATACATATGACATTATAAATTGGGATCACACACGTAAGCTATTATAAATAGTTTGTATCTAGACAGAATGTTGTATTATTGAACCATGCTCATAAAAATATTACTTTCCCGATGTTTCCTTTCAAACTGCACAGTGAAACATTTTCTACATTTCTTTATATGGGCTTTTTCGTATTTGCATTCTAACAATTAGTAATACATGAGGGATTGATAACGTTATGTTATTATTATGGTTATCATATAACTGCAATAATAGCAGTACGTATCACTAGCTCAGCTATAATGCATTCATTACAGTTGGTGGTGGATTTAAGGAATGAACACATCTATCTTATTCCAGTTTTCCACAAGGATGCTACATGTTATTTGCCACAACACATCTCTGTGCCGAGTATGGGGAGAATACGACAACACATCATGAAGTTCCTGTCTGTAATACAATAATAATACCCCGCTCAACAGCGTATCATTTTACTCCACAACGAACCCAAGTTAGTTGTTATATGATGGTATTGATGGTGAAAGTTAAAACGCAAGGGTTTAGCTATGACGACAACGACGACGTGGGGTCTCATTTACGGTATGTGTGTAGAACAGCAAGGAAAATGGAAAGGCAAGGGCGAGGCGAAGTATGTTGAGAAAATAGGACGCAATACTTTGGTTAATTATACAGCAAGGTACGTCTTGCCATATTAACTAGTAACTAGTCCTGTGTATGGGGGAATGGGAGAGGATAAAAGATGCAAAATAAACTGAACAATTTACATAAAGTTGCAGCTTCTGCCTGACCGTCAAAAATTGTGTATGTGCAGGCAACGAGGTCTGGCTGGTGAAGAGAATGAAGGCAATTCCCATATATTACTTGTTGTTACACTCACAATACTTCGGAATGACAGAGGGAACCTTGCACATCATCTTTCTAAAACACGTATTTTTTTCTTTTTGTTTTACGTACTATATCAGCTTGCACATTTTAATGAAATCGACCTGGCCTATCATACAAATAATATATGTCGGTAGGTTTCTGTTTCAGGTAGTCTAATTATTATTATTATTGTTAATATGATTCTAAATTTCGAAGAACATATTTGTTCCAAGTCAACTCACTACAACGCAAGGTTTACGCCCATTGTTCAATTTCAATACAATTTGTGACACGCCAACTACGAATGAGAGACGGATGCCATTATTTTATTTCCCCTTTTCTTATAACCAAGTAGCGTACGTGCAACATTACCACAACTGACGTGTGTAAATAAACTTACATTTATTATAAGGTAAAAACTATTGCTTATATTGGAACTTAAAAATTTCTCATAAATGAAGTATAATAATTTTTGCGACTCATTGATTTTTATGAACGAAGTGATAATAATGTACACGTCGAATGGTGACTGTAGTTATTATTATTATTGTTATTATTATAACGCGACAAGAAGTTATTTGTTAGTTGAATTTTTCCTTGACACACAGTAGAAACACTTCCATCCACAGTACAATAAGAACTACACTGCACACACACATTCACTAAAATGCTTAAATACTCGTAACATTACTATATCAGCGTACATTATAGCAATAAAGGAAACTTTTTATATGCTTTCGGTTGTGCATGTGGCATTAATGGCCATCCTTAAACGCCGATGAACTTGCTGGGGCAAATAAATGCACTGTTCCTCATATTCCCTGCCGTGTTTTCAGGAATATAACATTTTTAGAGAGAATTAACTGTTCTTGCCACATTTGGTCCATAATAATATCCCATTTTGCTTTGGTAGACAACTTCTGTCTGACAGAGTGAAAGGTATTTTAGGAAAAATAGACGACATAATCTTTTTAAAATACGTTTGTGCAACATTTCGAATGTGGATGGCTTCTGAAAATTAAAAACTGAAATTGCTTTCCTGTCTCGTATAATCTGAAATTGTGGGTGGTATAATGAGTTTTTATATAGTATTGTTACTGAAAATGTTAAACACAGTTGTCCTTTTTGAGCTAACAGACTTTCATATTCCAAAGCCCGCTTTGTACGTTTCCACTGTCTCGTTTGTTGGCAAATAGATGCACACGGAAAAAACTTTGTCATTTAGTATGTTATCATATCACGCATATTGCTTGTTCTCATAAAATATGTATATACACTACAACCAAGCCTAATTTCTTTCCAAAGTCATCCCATTTTCTTAGTAGTCAAGTTAATATATTTTTACGTAATAATATCAAACACAACGTCTCAATCTCAAGGGTGCACGTAAATGTACCTACATGATCTTCTGTAGTCACGACGATGAAGGCCATACATTCCAGTAATTTCTCGTCAGCTTCAACTTTGTTGTTTGGTTGTCTCCATACATCATATTTTCCACCATTCCACCACCTCATGAACATTTTAGGTACATCATTATTATCACACTAATCACAAGCCCATGATAGATCGGTTCATAACATTCTAAACAAGCAGTAGATTCTGCCGATTACAAGATTACAGCAAGGCCTTTACATCCCATGTTTGATGTAACTGAACATGATGATGATGATGATGATGCAGGGAAAGCTGCTAAAACTCCAATTTTATTTTACTTTGGTAGTAACTCCTCATGGCAAAAGATAATAAGGCCAGTAAATAAAGTTGAACACGGCAAATGCTACTGGGAAAGCATATCTGCACGTTTCGTCAATATTTCGAGCTTGAGTTTGCCAGCTAAATGACGATCTTTTTGAACGTGTGCCGTCTAGCCGGTTTATCCCTTCGATGGAAATTGTAGGATGCTCGCCCGGTTCCAGTACAGTAGTCGTTAGTTTTCCCGAACTTTGCACAAAGCGAGCTTCCAGGTGATTTCCAATTGAGCCGTCCTCTTTTTTCGTGTTTAGCTAAGATGCACAAAAATAAAACATCATCATTGGTTTTAATAATAATTTTGTTATTTATCGTGTGCTATTAATATCATCCTATATTTATAATTTATAACCCACGCAAAAATTTTCTCCATTTCACCATTTAATTGAAAAGTGCTTTCTATAGGCTGGTGGCTATTAATGTAAAAAATACGGTATTACCTCTAATATATGAGAAGTAGAACGTTTTTAATTAAAGAATATCCTCATGGGTCAATAACGTACAAAGTTGTATAATAAATCCCACGCGATACAAATTCGTAACGTCATAATGCAATTCGACTCTGCGACTGATATAATTTGAGATGTGAAAGTAATCAATAGCAAGTAAAAACAAGAGATTATTCGTTACGCACTAGTCGTGTGCTGTTTAGAAACCATCCATAATTATACAACAAACACAGGTCTTGGGGTCAGTGCCATGCGAATGTGGGAGTAGGTTAGGACAATTTAAACAACAAAGATAAATATTTAATAATTAAATTCATCAGAGAAGAGAGAATGCCAACTCGGACTGTGTGCACAGTACACATAATATGCCTAAAGTTCCTTAGCACGTGTGTGCTATAGCCAGAAGAGAAAAAGGCTTTAAAATGCCAAGTGTCCTAAATGGTAATAGCAATTTCACACTAAAGCATGTTGAAATACCCGGGTTTTATAACAAGATGAAAGCATGCGAAAATCACTGTTCCAAATATATCTCTAGAAGAGAAATGCATACTTAGAAGATGAAAAATATCCAAAATGTATGGCCGTTTTCATGCACGTAAATAATATAAATTCCTAATGTGACACTTGAAGTGTGGTAATGGTAATAGTCCTCAAAATCACAGAAACCAACCAATAACAGCAAAACAAGACAGTAGTGTATAAACTAAAGAGCTATCCTTCGACCTGCATACACTTTCATCGTAAACGAACCAGGAGCTGAGTAAATAAGTTGAGTAATGAAGGTCTAATGAATCATTTCCATCGCCATAGATGAAACCACAGGTACATTATACAAGCACAGCTAAAGAAAAACAACCCAGCAAAACCAGACCGCGTTGACCAATGAAAACGTAAACTCTGCATATATTTTAGCGACTATAATGATCATCATCATCATCATCATTACTTTCGCTTCTATCGTAGCGTTGATTTCGTCCATGTTTATTCTGGTGGGAAAGGAAAGCAAATCAAAATCATCATTCCAATGTTTTTGGATAGTATAAAGTAGTGACAGGCAAAACAAAGTAAAGAAACCAGTAGAAAGTGAATGCCCTATACAGTGAATAAACACTCACATTGCCACTAACTGGCTTGGTTGATTTTGGTGGGTGATCACAGTGAAACAATACTGGGAAACGTACGCAACTTGTGTTTGATGAAGAGGACCAAAATGTTTTATACATAAGTTTTTTTCTAGTTTCGTCATTAGTAAAGGAATGAACAGTCACAAGATTTCTAGACGTAGTCTGAGTACCTGTTTCTCTATCACCACAGCTTTCTGTGTTCAATGCTTTTAATCAACGGGAATTAAGTTATATGCAGTTCATGAGTGACAGGTTTGCACGGCATTGAAAAACATGTGTCGCCGTATTACAGCGAGTGGCAATATTCTAAAGCTGGTGACCCAGTCTCCTTCATCTAAAAATCATTTTTAATATCTACATGGTGATTTTTAATACATTGCAAGCATCGCTGATAAACCAAGAGACTTTAAATAACTACATAGAAAGCTGGCAGAAAGTCCGATCCAAGTGAAGGACTATTGTGTACTTAATCATCTTGACAAGAGAAAACTGACATGCAAAATTTGCCGTAAAAAGTAGAACGAGTATATCCTTCACTACTTGCTTCATTTGTGCAATCCCTACGTTCTTAAATTAAATTCAAATTTTGTTTTTCATATTTTCCAGTTACTAAATGAGTCAAATCCATTAGCCTTTAAATGAGTCACAATGCATATTTTTATTTGAAAGGTCGGTTGAACTCATATAACGACAAAAAATTCCCCATATATTTAAAATGGGAACGCAGGAACGAATGGTCCGTCTGTAAACAAGGTTCAACTGATTTTGTAGTATATGACCAGACCACTAATGGCTACCCAATTTTATAGTTTCATATTACAACATGTCTAGTCAGTAGGGTCTAGCTAACTAGCTGGTTCGGGTTGACTAAAAGTTTCTACATAGATATTTCCCACAAATTACAAATACAAAACATTTATAACATGACACGGCACTACATAAACTTTGCAGCCATAGTGAAAACAACAAGTTTCGTTTACGCCTCTAGCGTTAGAATGGCTTTTCTGCCTACTTCATACCTGCAGGAGGAAACGTATTTTTTAAGCGTAAATAAAAATCAGAGGGCGCGTCACGGTTCAGCTTACGTAATACAAGCTGTATAAAATAAGTTTAGTATTCATATCTAGTAGCGAAGTGCATGTAACGTAGTCAGACAAACCCTACACTTCATTCCATCACATAATCACTACATAGTTGTTGGTTGTGCGATTCTGGACAACATCCCGATTTCAATGTTTTATTCCTGCACAATGTAAACTACCCTATCGTGTTTTAGTTATACGAGTCATTAGATTGGATATGAAGTAAGTTCAAATTATATTTTGGAAACATAGTTTTATAACTTGACAGTTGCAACAATTGCAATTTCTTCCCACCAAAGCAGCAAACGAATCTGTTGATGCCTATATAAATTTACATTTCCTGCAAGCTATGCTCAACAAGTAGCATGGTTGATGAAGTCCTTCACTTAAATTTTATGATCTAATTTTACCGCAGACTCCATCAACTTTTAGATATTATTTGTGCGTGGAGAAATATGGAGAATGGAAAGGCTCGAAAGTTAATAGTAAACTACGATCACGACGGTACGGTTAATGTTGCAAACTTTCGAAACAGGTAAATTGTGCTAGGTGGATGTCTATTTTCATTAACTACCATTCTGAAGAAGAAAGAAGCAGTATAATGGCAAAATTCTACTACTGGCAGGAACAACCACTTTCAAAAATTACTTTTCCTAGTCATCTTGATTCCATCCTATAGCGTTACCACATTCCACTCTACGGAAAAAGTTGTTTACTTGTCAGTAGTGAACAAACCTGTCATCAAAAATATTTTTTGATTATTTTTATAATCAACACCTGCATGCCATTTTTATTAGAAATTCTGTTCAGAGGTACTAAGGTACTTTCATGGTCATGAACTAATAAACTTACAATGTGCCCGAAAGTGCTGTTCAATATGTGTGCATTGAGGTTAGCAGTGCAGCATAGTACGAAAAGTAAATGTAACAAAAAGGTAGATTCAGTCGCAGTTGCACTGAAAGGAAATGCTTTCTCTCTCGCCCACGGCTTAGTCATGACTGGTTATATTATATTCCGGCTAGCTAGCCCGGAATTCCGTACTTTCTTTCTTTTCAACAATGTTTAAATGATTTGGCGCCTTCACACATGCTCTCGAAGCTTTTCCCATTTCATACATGTTTAAAACATACCAAGTTCCGTTCAACGCAACGCCTGGTCGTATGACACCTTGTCAAGTATTTGGTTTACTTTATGATGATGATATAGAAAACTGCTGGTAGAATGCACGGAATGAATACATGAAATCTTACTTTAAAAAGGGAGAGCTCTTATTCATGTGAAAAAATAATACTGAAAACGGCAATATTAATGGGGAAAAGAGCATGCTTTCGATAGAGTGTGTTTGCTTTTTGCGCGAAATTGAAAATTTACTTTTCATTTCACGCCAAGTTTCCTGTTTACCACGCTCGAGTGTTTAAAGTATGTTTGTCCCTTTGGCCGTTCGCCAGTGTTCGAATAGAGTTTTCCTTGTAAAACTTCTATATACAATGAGCAACCATCCTGTTATTATGATGGGAAGGACAACGCATTCGTACTGGGTTGCTGGTATAATATTTTATTCCACGCCACCTTTTTATTGTTGCATTTCAAGAATTTTGGCTGACAGTATTTCATGGAGTAATGGCAGTTCAGAGAAACTAAGCGTTATACCATAATAAATACACTTTTTGTATGAGAAGAGACGATTTATTGGAGAGTCTCAACGATTTTTGTCCGACTTCAAGGATTACTGGGTATGTAAATATCGATATGGGTAGGTATTAGTATTCAGTTTTGGACAAAAAATATAAAAGGACAAAGAATCCTATATCAGTCTTAATTCAAAATAGCTCCCATTTGGAAAGCGTTTTGTACGTTTGGCATATGCCAACAATATGTATCTAGCACCTACCACGTTGAGACCCAAAGTAAAAGTTCCCAAAAAATACAAATTATGTGTGTGTTGGGCATCTAACAAAAACAGTTTTCCAAAAATTGATTTCAATTACTTCAGTTAACAGCTGAATTTTGTCATTTTATGACCGTATGAGATGAATGTTTATTAGGTCCTCCCTCGTTTGATATATACAAGATCGTATAATTTTGCCCAGTTCTACTTCACATATTCCGAAAAAGATTACATGTTTATGACGTATGCCCGACACTCCATCTGGCCTTAGGGAGCTTCCAAAGTCCAGATTTTCCAGCTAGACCAACCCGTATTTAAGTTGAATTATATTCACTTGAGTCATCAGTATATTAATATCTTACCATGTCTTCTGTATTTACAGAGTGAATTCTCCTTTACACGTACATTACTTTATACGATTGAATGCATAAAACATCTGCAATCATGCTGGTTTTGTGGTTTGAGGATGACTTACAAGCAGCGCGTAATAATTTTTTGGTTCACGTAAAATTTGTAACATATGAAAATGTTACAATGTTTGTTAACGGGGGTCTGTTTTTATAAACGTTGTTATCAATCATTGGGTATACAGCATTGAATGAACGGAGAGAAACCTGAATTCCGGCAGAGTTTTAGGTATAGCTATGTGGTGCTCCAATGAAAATAATAATTTAATGGTTCACTGGAAACGGATGACAGGAACAGTTTCGAACACTCTGTACGACGTACATAATATGGGTTCAAATTAGAGCGTTGGAATTGGAATTCCCATTCCCTGCTGTCTCCCCCGAAAAGAATTTTTGAAGTCACAATTTCTGTAGGTGCTATTTAGAATCCACAAACACCCATTTCATTCAGTAACTTTTTAATGCCGACTTAAGCAGCTTAACAAAAATTCAAAAGTGTTTCGTTCGTGTCAGCGCAGTGTACTAGTTCGAGTCTCGAGTAAAAGACACAGGATACCACTACGTGTATACCTATTACAGTACTCTCTTTCCAAGAAAGTTGGATTCAAAAAAATAATAAACCGGATTCAAGTTCTTAACTTCATACCAACCCGCCGTACATACCTGCTACAAACTTTGCAATAGAACTTCATTACAAACTTACATAATTAAAAGTTCAAAATTAGCCCATCAAACGAATATTGGTCTTTATTGCAAATGAATGATACTACGTATCACAATGTGAGTCTTAAGACAAATTACTTCACTACTTGGAAAAAACACACTGTTTACCAGACTAATTTCAGTATAACGATGTTTATTTATAATTGGTTAATAGTTGAACAAATAAACATAATCGCCAATAAAACATATATTATCTTCATGTATTCAAAAATGTAAACCGTTTTGATAATAGGGTTGGGAATTAACTGCATCACGTTTTCATCAACTCAACAACACAGTACTTACGTGGGCTTTGAAAATAGGAAATTTGGACGAGACAAAACTCAAAGTCTTACCTTAACTAGCGTGTTACAGGCAGTCGGTGTTCTGTCATTGGTTCCGCCATCAATAAGACTTCTACTCACTGCATCGGGGCTATATGCTCTAGCTCGGCGAAAGTTGCGACAACATTCTTTCCTCCAAAGGTAATTTACCACGGTAAATTCCAAAAGGGCTAGAAAGACGAATGCTGTTTAAAAATAATAAAACGAAGCGTATGTCAAAACATGTGCCTCTAAACCATGTCACATACTGAAGGGTTTGCCAAAATAAACATACGCAGCCCACGCGTAACGTGCCTACCAACCTACCTACTCAATTTGGTGAAATCGCAAGCTCTCATAACAAATAAATGTCGTTATACAAAAGTTTCTTCAAAAACAATTTGCAAACTTTAGTCATTACATTATCCTGATTGGTTCAACATAAGTAAAATTATGCAAAACTGAATCTTTCTCAAAAATTATACGGTCTATAATTATTTTCAACAAGGCTTAGCTTTTTTCTCATTTCTAAACTAAAAAAGAATTTTCCGGTGAATACATTTCATTCTTTTCCAACACATTACAATTACACTTCACTTATCTAATGAAATACATTTGCTAAGAGATTTTCGAGAGAGAGAAAAAAAGACTCATCTTTGGGAACTGAATCCAGCGCCTTGTGAAACCACAACAGTAGATTCACAAAAAAGCAATTAAAAACTTCAAAAGAATTTAGGGTGGTTGGTTTTACTTACTGTCTACCTGATAAAAAATCTCGTATATGCCATATATACAATGCTCGCAATAGTTTTACTGTAAGCTTGTTACTAAAACGTGAATGGACTCCAAAGGGAAATCTTGATAGCTTCGTCCTACACAGTTACCGTCGTGTATATATTTTTCATTATCGCTTTGTGCAAAAACAGTAAAGAGAGCAGTAGTAGGAATCCCGTGAAAGATATTTCACCGCCATTTACTTTGTACTTCTACTTTAGTTCCTTCGCTCTTGTAGCAGCAAAAAGGCATTATTACGGAATCTGTTTAAAAGCTCGATATGTAAAAGGAACCGACTTAACCAGAAATCTCACTCAGGCTATCTATATGCCCCGCATTCCTTTTGAAATAAGGACGCCAACCAGTGGATTGTCAGAATTGCCGAGATACTTTTGACCCAGCCAATTTCGTTACTGCTGTTGGATGGTCACAAGGGAACTTTTATATACATATAGGTGGTCGTACATACAAAATACACAGAGAAAACTGTTTGCTTACTACTACTTTCACTGTAAAGTGATAGGTCAATGCTGAGTGTAAAACTATACATAATAATACACTTGCGTTTATGTACAAATATACACAGAGATTGTGTTCTATAAAACTAAAGATATGGTGATGATATGAGATGCGTACTTAAAAATATAGTAAATTCTCACTTTACCTGTGCATGTTCCCATCCAGACATCGATAGCTTTTACGTAGCTGGCCTGTGGAAGATTCTCTTGAATGTCTGTGGAAATAGAAAAGGAACCCTCGTTTACTTTTACAATTTGTAACCTCACAATCAAAGCGAATAGACAGAGAAGCACATTTCCCCAGATATACCCTTTTCACAACTTAAGTGTGTACACGAGTTTTCACCTTAGTACTACGACAACTACGCGGTAGTTTACATAATGCTCGTGTTCATTTACTCCAGTGTCATAATATTTATGCACACACCACACACGGTCACCTTACTAACTAAATATGCAGTTAAAAACAACTTATTTGCAAGAAATTACAATTTTCATTAACTTAAATAAATGATATTTCGTAACAATGATGAAATATTAATCAGAAGTTAAAATATTTACTCATTTATATGTCAATTCATGTCATACTGACAAATTGGAAACATTTCTTGGATCTGTATGA
>JAHZNE010007689.1:0-10438 GCA_027744055.1 Callyntrura sp. NNG-2020 | reverse complement strand
ATATATAGATTATAAAGATTATAAAGAACGTGTAAAACTACTGGGGAAGGGATGACTTTTTGTGTAGCAAAATGGGAAATAGAGAGACATCGATTGATATAACACGTATATATTTCACTAATAATAATATAACTTTTTCCTTTTCTTCACAGTCAATGCCCGGCGCTACCGTTTGCAACATGTAACTCGGCGTGTGTGACAAGAGCCCTGTACACGAATTCGTACTGTGCCTATAAAAACAAACACGAATAACACCAAATGGTTAGACTTGAGCCGCAAGTATTTATTATAATGGTATACAATAATATGTAGAATACGTACAAAGTTCCGAAATAGTCCTTGTCTTTGGGACCGTAGTTTACGAGAGACGCTGAATACATCAACTCGAGATTCATTCATCATCTGCTGTGCTAATATCGCAATCGCTACAAATATTGAGCTACGATCAGCGCCATTACTAAAGACAAACGGAAATATATAGTTCAGTTATTATTAAAATTACATACGATATGGAGTTAATTATTATTACGCTATGTGACCAGTCAAATTTTGCTCGCTCTATATATTATAAAAATATAATATAGATATTTGTACTACAGTCTTACCTACAATGTACCACAGTTGGTCCACAGCTTTTTTCTTTGCCCAAACTGTCTTTGAACTTGAGTACAGTATCAATTAACTCGACAATCCCTCGATCAGCTTGAGGAACCTCTCCCTCTCCCATGGGCCATCCATTGTATTGGAACTGTGTCACAAGACAGACGTTGTCTGACTTGGTTTGTGTAACGGTGAACTCCCGCCTTAGGTAAAATGGAAAACTTTGGCTTTGCATGTATTTAACTTTTATATAGTCATGACTTGTCTCTTGGTCTTTCTCCGGCCAGTAGCGAGGACACTGTTCATCTCCGGTTTCTGAAAGCATCACTACACTTCGGACGTTCTGCTCAACCATCATTCTCCAAAAGTCTCCCACAGTAATATCTAGTGGATCCTGAGCAATTATGAATTGCTCTGAATTGTCGTAACCCTGAAAGAATATTGTCACCTTGTATTACAAAATTCTTGCTATACCTATTAAATATGCTGATCATGAATTTACTACAATTACCTCAATAAATGAGGCATTTATGTATGTACAAATCTCCTTTGTTAAACTTGGCATAGGGGACAAAATAACACGATTGCGGTCGTAAGGAATCACATTTTCGTGCCGGTTACGATGCTTGTTATCCTCAGAAGATCCAACTGCAAAGGGTTTTCTGTCCTCTATCACTTGACTTAGACGCTGGGACAAGAAAGTTAGTTCAAATATTAATCATAAATTTGGTTTACATCATTTTACGGCATTTTAGTTTCCTGTACCTCAAATTCTTCTTGCATTCGTGACTCGGTCTTCCCATCAGGGACAAATTTCAATTTATCAATATTGGTTTTCAGATCTGAGACGGTCAGTTCTGTATCGCCAAACTGGGCATATTCCATCAAAGCCCGATAGATAAATACGTATTGTTTCTAATATTAAAAAACAGATAGTTTTGCCATTACAGTTACAATGATTACATCAAAAACGTGATTTCTATGTATACAACAACCATGTAGGGGAAGTTCACTTTAATTGTGGTATTATTAAATTTCTCACTCGGTGAATCATCATTGCTACTTCCGGGACGATTCTTGCTAATTTTTAGGTTGCGCACTAAAAAGTCAGAGTAGCGCTGCTCGGAGTAATGGGTAACCACAAAGTCTGCATAATTGGTCGAACCCTCCGAAGGCCAGTATTTTGCACACTTGGTCTTATTGTATTCCTCAATATTAGTCAGCATAAGAATCACGTTTACGTGCTGCTCCCAGACCATTCTCCACCAATCATTCACTGTCGCATCCATTGGTCCTTGCGCACAGATAAACTTTTTTCGCTCTTTGTAGCCCGCAACAAGATTTGCATTGATGTAATCAGAGTTCCCTTCTGAGGTGGAAAGTCGAATCCTTGTTTGATCATAGGCCTTAATATCTGGGTAGCGATTTTTGCCCGCATTGTCTCTTGAATCAGATGCTTCTGCAGTTCTGTCACAAAAGCGATCCGGAAGTTTCTGAAGAACGATTCAATCATATAAATCAAAATGGCGTCTTCTTTACAGTAAATACGATCATTTATGCAATGCTTACCTCAAATTCTTGCTGGAATCCCAGGTCAGAATCTTTGTGTCGGTCGACAAATGCAGACACCAACTGATCCTTCGCTATTGATGGTAAAATGGGTGGTTCGTCACTAGGAATTGGCTGCTGTCCCCGCAGTCGTCTACACCATTGTTGAATGGAATGGGAAAGTCCGTACTCTTGATCTCCCGGTTCTTTACGTCTCCATCTCATTACACACATCATGGCTACAAGAACTACCATTAAAGCTGCAATAAGGCTACCAACAATGGCTGCACCAGGCAGGGCCTTTTGCTCAGCCACTCGAACCGGTCTCAGTGGATGAAAGTATTTACTCTGGGCACTCATATGCGTCACATGTTGATGGTTTTGATAGACCACTACGTGAAGAACCGACAAAATATAATATTTTAAATTTGCATTCACAACTATTACACAACATAATAAGAAGATTATCCATCTTGTATACATAATTCCCTACCGATGGCTTCCAAGAAAGCAGTGTAGTAGCTTTCTGAATCCAGTGGGCCATCATGTGGGAGGACAAACTGTTTGAAATATGTATCGCTATTTGAACCTGCATGTCTCTTTCTATGATGCTTTGAATCGTTCGGGTCTGAGTGCGACCAACATCTTTGATATGGCCTTTTGTCATCCGCAAGTACAGAATCGCCAATCTTTATGCTTTGACTGAAAACGGAAAATTTTTATGCATTCTTTTTATCGTGCAATAAAATTTTCAATTTAGATCTAAATCTAGCGGAAATACCTCTTTGGTTCCAAAATGTCTGCAACATAAGCTCCTCCATTGGAACTATTATGAACTGTGGCATAGTCTTGTATTGTTAATTCACCGGGTGGTTTTAAATTACTGACGCTCTGATCTTTGTTTAACTTGACGACAATAACTCGTATGCAACATATCGTTCCATTCCTTTGGGAAATACTGGGCAGTGTCATCATAAAGAAAATGTCAAATTTTTTGTTCTTAACGGCTTTCCAACTTGCTCGATTAAGCGCATCTGAGTCGGGAATCGTCGATGGCGTTGAACATGAACCTTCCGCAATCGCTCCACACAATCTTACCCGCGTTTTTGCGCAAATGCTGTAATTAATCACGTGAGTTTGAATATTTGTTGCATAATACTTATAACCTTGAATTAGATAAAAGTCAGTTACAGTATGGTAGTTAACCTGACAAAGAGTTGAGTGTTTGGGGGTTGTTTTGCAAACTCCTGTTTTCTTGGCTGTGAGGCCAAGACCGCTTTATTTATGGGTCCAACAGAATCTTGAATCGTTCCACTGTCATCCTGATAAGTCGCATTTCCTTGAAGAACCACTGAATACTCCACAATAATTCCTTGTGGATCCTCCGGGCTTTCCCACGTCACATGAACGATAGCCTCATGAATATGCACGTCAAAAAAGCATGTAACGTTAACATTTTTTGGGGCACTTGAAATCCCATCCATGGTTGTTCCATTGACTACTTCAGAAAAGTTATCGCATCTGCCCGTATATTCCGAACATGCTGCAACCTAATTAGTACAACATTGTTATTATTGTCTTATTCAGCATTTCAGCCTTTTTTTACGTATTGAGTTAATTTGATAATTAATTATATTCTGGAATACCCTAAAGCTATAGCCCATGCCGGATCTAAGTCGCTCCACCAACACTTCCGGTTTTTCTCCCGCTCTTAAATAAGATACTTGACCGTTTCTACCCCAAAGGGAAACATTGTAATAATGGTAATAGTCGGTTAAATTTGGAGTAATATTCCATCCTAAAGTGACGGTTCCTGAAGTGGATCCTTTAAACAGAACTTTTGGTATGAAGATGGGATCTGCAAAAGAGTGTTGTAACATAATGTACCGTTATTGACAAAATCACTCACTGCCTGTGTACTGCTTATCATACATACTCTACTGGTAGCGAGATTATATAAGTAACTACAACAAGATTGTTTTAGTTGGGCATGAGATATAAATTATACGCAGCAGGAAATGAAACGGGGTATAATATATGGAATGTTGCGAAACTTGTCCAATGAATTTGCAATTTTACTTGCGTTTAGACGTACATAACGTCATATCTAAGCATATACAAGCTGTACAAGTATTGAAATATTTGGTGCTGATAGAGCATACTGTTTGCTGTTAACGTATCTGAGATATGAGTGCTTCTTACTTTGATCCAGCGTTTTTATTTCCACCTCCCTGGAGACTTCTGTACTTCCAATTGCATTTGTTGCTAGGAGGGTGAAGTTTCTGTAGACCGTTGCTGTAGTCAACTTGGATATCAAGTGACTTGTTGAAAGGGCGTTTAAGTCCTCTGTCAAATTGTTGTCGGTTGTCCAAAACTGAAATAATGTTCAATAATAAAGTAAAGTACTGTTGATATATCCTATGTGACGAAGTACATATGATTGACTGTGTGATCAGAACACATGAAAAATGTTAATACCTGTAGCTTTAGTGTTGTAATGTTTGTATTTCCATTGTGCAATGTCCAGTTTATAAATATTTCCGATGTGCTAACAGCAGTTATCTTGTCGATCTCCAATCGTGGCTTTCCTCGTACATGCAACACAGTTTCGTTCCGAGCATTCCCGGTACTGCAGTAATATACACCATCCTGTTCAATACTTACGTTCCTTAATACAAGTTTGGACGTAAATTCAGTGTCGCTTAGAGCTTCGGGCGTAATCCAAATACTGGAATTACTGGTTAGCGATGGATTGGATGGACTGTTAAATGACCATTTTATACTGGTGGGAACGGGGTAACCAATCACCTTGCATGTTAAGCTTTTATTGTGTCCTTCAATCACCTCCACTTCCTTTTCACCCTTTATTTTAGGTTCCACTATAATACAAAACAGTATGAAGGCAATCTAAGTACAAAAGTTTCACGGGAGAGAAAAGAGTGTAGAATCCTTAAGACTCAATCTTACCAGGAAAAGTGAGGTTATATTGCTTTCGCTGAACGTCCGGTGCAGCATTAGCAGCATTGCATACATATTTGCCAATATCAGACGGGGACAAAGACTTGAACACAATTACAGCTTCGTCTGTTGTTTCGGGTTTCACGTTGGTAGCATTAACGAATTCCCCGCTGGGAGTCTTTGAAACTGTCCACCACAGTTCATTTCCGAAGGTGTTTGATCTACAGGTCAAAGTGAATGGTTCTCCAACTAATCTTGTTCCATTCACAGAGATATCAAGAGGAGGTATTACATTACCACCTAAAAGACAAAAAAATGACAAATTAATCGATAACGAATTGTCGAATTACAACAACTTGGTAGAGCCTTTGCTAACTTACGTGACGGTGGTACTATCGCAGCAACCAAAATCGTTGTGATCACAACCAGTACAACCGTCCACGACACAGGACGACCCATCCTTACAGTCTGAAAATGAAATGGTGATAGGCCACAACGGAACTGCGTTGCATCATGATGGACATCTTGATTTTGCGAAGAGGAATGTCTGAGCACTTTTTGAACTCGGTTCATTATTGCTTAACATATACACCTACTACTAATTTTTTCTTTCTTGATAGTTCCGTATACAATCAGTTGTGTGATTGGTATAAAAAAGATAGAAGAACAAACAAGTTTAACTTTGTCATTTGTGTACATTTGTGCTTCATCAGAACACATTAACGATATGATTAAAACTTAATTTACGTCGTAACGTGCGTAACATGTAGAGTTAAAATTAAATGCATTATATTAAAAGTACAGTATACAATTCAATGGAATGTAGTCTTCCACGTCATTTAAAAATCTTTTAAACACAACACAACTTCGAGGTTTTTTTCTCACAATTTACACAGTTAAAAATTGTACGATAAATTTTACAACAGTATATGTCTATTGTGCGAGGCGAAAGCTAACAAGCCTAACAGTCGACAAAAAATTCACTGGAACATAGCTAAAAAATATATGTTCTCCCGAAAAAAGAGCATTCTGCCCCTACATAGAAGACCTACATACACATAAAAGGAAAGACAGTTGCTCCAAACTTGTGGTAAACCACAAAACTGGTAATATGAATACACTGCTTGTTTATTCCTTCTAATTAAACGAGTTGATAACACCAATTGTTTCTATATGTATACAGTCAGATATTGGCTATTACAAAATGCTCTCATTTTATATTTTACTTCCTGTACCTACGAGTTGTCCTTCATATACGTGACAGTCCGTAGTGCTAAACCTAACCCCCAAAAACTTGGCTCATTCCAGAGAGTGCGTAAATGTTTTTTTTTATCTATTAGAGGGAATACAATAACAGGATTCTGGTTCGCCTAAAATACATGTATATTTCTAAAACTTATCACAAAACGTTAGTAGTAATAATAAAAATTAGTTGTTCTGATTGACTACGTGGTTTACTAATGTTGAACAGACGACGACTACTCTGTGTCTTCATAATGTTGTTCATCTGCCCTTTTCTTTAGTTCCAAGGAATCTGAAATATTTAATCAAATAAAAATATGTCAAGCAACAACTTACACCCAATCCTGCACGGTAATATCGGCTAACTGTCAAAAATTGCCGGTTTGCTGTGTATGACTATGCAATAACTGGGGAATTTATCATTTCTCTTCTAACACCTTCACATTTGCTAGCATTAGCAAATACATAAGTCAGTCATTACCAACCTATTTACAACAGCCAACAACAGAATTCAACAACGCAGTTACATCTACGACGATTGTCTTATCATTTCACTGTCTGTGTGTGTGTGGTCATTTTCCCCAGCAAATTCTGTCCATATAAACATCACGTTGACTACATGTATACTATCCATCCCGTCCAAAACCCCAGTAATCCATTAATTCCCCTCTTTCCCACTACTTCAACATTTTATAGGCTCTCCCCCAACAAAACAAAGCAAATCACCAAAAAACCTACCAGTCAAGTAACTGTCCCGTTTCGATTACCCATCTTTATTCCAGATACCCATCGCCGCGCTAATTGACAACGTTCTAGTAATCCATCGTCCCTCTCCTTCTAATTGCTAAATTCTTTCCCTACAAACTCCTCAAGGTCTTTTGGTATGTTTCCTCCAATGACAGTTGAAAATGTTGACACTTTGTGACAGTTGTTTCTCTCGATCTCCTTTTATATTTTTTTATATACCTCACTCCTTACTCTACATACAACAGCCTGTCTTTCATTTCACATCCCCTCTAGTTTCTGACTTGTTGTCAACTTACACTTACTTCTTCTTACTTGCGCACACATACAATAATACAGTTGATGAGAGACAAGTCAGTGTTACGCCCGGGAACCGAGACGGGGAAAGTGTAATCAAAATCATATATAACCATTTGGTGATATGATATGACGGAGATGTTGGATTTCCGAGTATAATTTTAACACATACACCACCATCGTCCCTAGTACTGGCGCAATACTTGCTTATAAATATTGTTTTTGCTGGCTTGCACTCGTATTGTGAAGGTTTATCAAACTTACACAAACACACACACACACACACACACACGCTGAAAGCAAACGGGTTCCCAATAATGTTTCCTCTTCCTCCTCCTTCTCCTTTCCTTCTTATTCTTTTTTATTACCCCCTGCTTCTCAGGCAAGGCAATACCATCACCACAACAACAACACCACCACCGTGAGCGAGTTCGTGTTTGAGAGAGAGTATGAGTCGTCGGTGAATACGACGGAAGGGACATAGATAGATGCAAAATAAGTAATCCCTAAAATATCTAACATTATAACAGCAGCAACGCAACAGTATTAGGTAGTCTTCTTCTAGTTCTCTCTCGGCTTTTGACTTGGCTTGCTAAAAACCTAAGAATAAATACTAACAGGAAGCGGAGACAGAGGGAGATGTACAATTTTTTTTTCTTAAATTTTTACCAAGGAAGATGTGTAGCAGTCATATAAATGGGGATACATTTTACATACAGACAGCACTACCTACCTAGGTCCCGCAGGAGGGGGGAGCTACCTATCATCATTTGTAGGCACTGTTTGTCTGTGCCGCCAGGCCAGCCAAAAGCTGATGCTTTGATGGTCAAGGGGTTTTAAAAAACTGACGACGGGGATTGATTTTTTGGGGATCTTTCGATTGATATCCGGGTTTTGTCTTTAGTCTCTAACCTCAGTAGGTTCTTGGGGACATCTCTAAAATTAGTGTCATCAGGACATTCATGACAACCAGATTAAATCTAATACTTGACTCTATGTTCATATAGGTATGCATAGTTCCAACTAATTGGCTTGGCTTACCCCTACCCCCGTGGCACACCAACAACGCAAAAGTGTCAAAATGCCCCACGTTCTTTTATGGGATTGTGAATGCGTTATTAGGAAAATTGGATTGCCAGAGGGATGTACTCTCACCATTCTGAAAATGACCCTGCTTGAGTGCGCTACCTGTTTTCCTCCTAAATTGAACTAGTTTTCTCCGTTTCAGAAAACAAGCAGAACGGCTGCCAGTGTGTGAAAAGTAGTAGTAATAGTTTGTATACGAGCGACCAGAAATAATATTATGCACAGGCATTTATAGACAGATACACAACTGTTCTGCAATTGCCACATTCATTTTTAGTCAGCCAGCCAACCCGCACTGTATATATTCAAGCCGCACTAACTAGTAGTAATTGGTAATCGCCGTCATCATAATATACACTGGGGCATATGAGTAGTGAGTAGAAGTGAGCAAGAGGAAAAGTCTGATGATTACTACATGACATAATATAATGCACATATACAATGTATGTACATATATCAAATGCACTGTGCATGCACTACAAACAAAAACTTGGTTTACCGAAATACAGATGTGTGTACCTACTCCCCAACCCTACATATTAAATGCATAATGTTAACAGTTAGTGTTACATATGTACATACAGAGATTGTTATCGTGTGCGTGACGACTCGACTGGTTGTGTTGTGTGTGTGTGTGGGTCGAAATCGTGGGTAGAGTTTAAAGAGGTGATGTAGATGAAATGAAATTACTCCTCGAATAAGAAGTCTAGTGGAGGACAAAGGAGAGAGGTCTGGCCAACCACCGTCCCGAATGTTTAACGGATTTCTTTGTTTGAGCATGAGACGACTTCATTGACATGTCACATGTTGTGTTGTTATAGATAGAGGCAATTGATCTTCTCAATTCCCCTCAGGGGAAAGGTGAGACTTCGCTCATCTACGGAGTCATCCGAGCGGCTGTAATGACCTCAGCTGGCGTTGGGTGAAAATGGAATGTCGAAAAGGGAGTTAAAGGGCTCTGCAGATTTTTATCGGGTCGGGCGTGTGGATGAATACACAGCAGACGGCCGGAGCTAACAAAATAATCCTATCACTATAAATGATGAAGAGTCTTCAACCCATTGGAAAATGTACGTTGATAGAGAGTGAAGGAAGTTCTTTCTTCTGTCGCGGAGTTGTCGCTGTCATATAAGCATGTGCTTCGGCACTGTACCCCCAATACAATGACACACACACATGGCAATCATAATCATGGCAGTACGAATGTTTTTGAAAGGACGAGTAAGTTAGAGATTTTGGCAAGGCTGCTGTGCTGTGGGTGATATGATTATTGATGGTGTGGACTATTTAACGTGTGATTGCTTTTGCTTTTTAATTAATATATTGTCATCTGTCGTGCTTATTTGGTAGTTGCGTCGTGACGAACTTTTGCTGAGAATGACAGACTTAACAATGAACCCAGTATGTATAAAAGCAGGGAAGCGATCACTAGAGGGAACCATGCTATATTTGTTATTTACATTACATTGCAAAATTTTCATGTCGTGTCTATTTATGTTGTACCGTTACCATTCACCATTACATGAGCTGAAGTACGCTTTCATCAAGTTTGAGCTGCGTGGAATTGAGTATTGAGCGACAAAATGCTTTCTTTGACGTTTTGGAGCACTTCCGGTGTTGGCAGATTTTCCCTACTAGCCGATTCTCAACTAGATGTGATTAGATCAACTCTCAAAAACAGAATTTGAAGAGTCCTTGTCGTGTCGTCGGTGGGGTACCTTAATTCTTACGACGATGGAAAACGAAGAAAATAAGTGGGAGTGAAGCTGCTATCTCCATCTCCGTCGGTACTTTTAGAAATAAAAATATGCGGTGGTGATGATGTCTGCTCTTATTTTATTGATTATTAATATTAGACCTGACTCCATGTAGCATTTACATGAAAATTCATGGCATGTAGCTTGGTCATGGCATTTCATGTACACTACATGCCATGACATGACTTCTGCCGAAATGACATGAC
>JAHZNE010007688.1:0-12005 GCA_027744055.1 Callyntrura sp. NNG-2020 | reverse complement strand
ATGAATAATCTAACGTAGCTTTCTATATTTGCAGTTGGCAGTTCTTTAAACCTGCCACTCATGATACAAAACGGAGGTAGCTTTTTACTTACATGTTCTCAGAAAGTTTATTTCATTTTTACACTTATTGTAGCCTTCATCTTAAATCCTACTGTTTGAGAGAGATTTTTATTATGACACAGGCAATGTTTATGTATTTAATTCACTTCAATGTATACTACTGTTTGGTAATGATAAAAATCAGCGTTATTCGTCATTTACTACTTTTTCATATTTTTATCTTGTTTACATGTTTAAAGTCATCTACATACAATCTTTTCTCTTCACAGTAAGATTTAAAAATGGTTGACAGGTTGCTAATACGTAAGCTAACTCCAGCAAAGTACAAAAATACGTATTCTCCTTTTCATTAATGTATCTATCTATATGTATTCACTAGACTATACACTTTTATCAACATTTCAATAATCTGCGATGCAACTAACTACTATCCGAGAAGTTATCGTACGGATGAAAGTGCAAATTATGGTAGGAATGAGAAAGGCTTTTGTATGCTTTTTCAACAACCATAGCCTTTTTATCATCATTACTCATTCAAGTCTTTGTATTTCTTGATTAGCGTTACATTTTTTCATGTCATGAATGCGAAGTAGAACTCGAAGAGTTACGCTTCACATCCCAATAGTTTTCAATGGCTCTTTTAGAATACAAGCTTCCTGTATAATAAGTTGCTGAATTTCAAATAGGGTATTTGTGCTTCTCCTTGGGGGGTCTGATAAAAGCAGGAAAATTGCAGTTCTTCCAGCTCGAACTTTTGGTCATTGTGAACAATCATTTTAAAATCAAAAGTTAAAAAACTACTCCCTCTTATTAAAATGGTTTGTAATTTACGATGCTTATCACATTATCGTTTGCATAATGAAGATAATTAATACGCCAATCTCCTGATACTTGATAGGTCTGTCAAAGCGACCCACTGCAGTTGTAATAGGCACTCGTGATTTATGGGTAGATGCTGTTACCAATTTTTTCCATCTTTGACCGGTCTTCCAAGACAAAACAAAGACGCAGCATTATTAAAATTATTGGAGCATATCTGTTGCTATAATAAGTTAAAAAATAACTTCTGTTTTCTCCAGCCTTACGACGACCCTCTTACACTTTCTCTCTCCCTTGCAATTTTCACAAACCAGCCAGTTACATACTTTAGAAGCCTATTGTAACGGATAAAGGGAAGTAGAAGATCATGTTAGATTTTTCTTTTTTATGCTAAGTTAAACAGACATTTTAGCTGTGTGGCAGACCTTTCACTCATTCATGTGGGAATACGCTTTGGACAGGGGAGATAAATATCCTGTGAAAGCATGATAAGGATTTATTTCAATTCATCCTTCCCTAAACATACATTCTATGTGGGGTAATATTTTCTTGTTCCTAAGCTGATAAGACTGGAATAAAATAGGCAACATTTTGGTTGGGGGAACCAGCTGGTGATTGAGTAAGCAGAAGTTTAAAAAAACAGCATATATACCTACGCATCTAATTCTCAAACGGAACCGTTTATATTTTGTATATCTATACAGTTCGTTTTATTTAGCATTCAATTTTTCTTTTTTTTTCGGGGAAAACAGACAGCTACACAATACAACAGGGAGAAAGGAGAGGTATAGTTATCGGTATTCAGTATAGTCCTGCTGGTTAGACACCAACGTCACAACTGGCTGGAAGTTTTCATTCTGAACATTCTATTTAGTCGCTATTATGTATTGGCTAACTCTCTGAAAAAGACGTATGGAAAACAGAAATGTTTCGCTTAAATCCAGATTTATTATTTGTAAAAAGGAAAACTGCACCCTACCATTGCTACCACCGTCGCTGCTGTACATATACCCAGTCGTTGCTGGCTGGGGCTTGTCTTCCAGTTTAAAAATTCCGGCTGCACACAAGTCAACAGAAAGAGAAAGTTCTCCTTTTTGTTGCTCCCTTCGAAAGATCTGGTTGCCATTACATTTTCGATTCCTGTGTATCTGTGTGTGTGTATATGGCTCTGAAAATGCAAGTCGGGGGTTTCCTTTAATAATGTGGGCTTTGCCTGGCTGCCTTTTGCAGGATCACCATTTTCTTTCAGTTTACTGCCAGCAGTTTTACATTGATTTGCCGTAGGGACTACGGAATTTTGCATTTTACTCGTGCCGACGTGTGTATCTTTTCAGGGGTATTGCTGAATACTGATTGTGAGTTGAGCCGCTATATGCTATATAGCTGCATAGTTGTTTCTCACACGGTCCATTCGATGTCTCGTTATTTTTCATATTGTTATTGCACACTAGAGTATCTGTATAATGTCACACGCAGACAGGGAAATGCAAGTACGTCACATAAATGTAGCATTGGTCATTGCACTGTACGCGACTTATACTTTTTGCATTTTGTTCTACGTAATGCGTAGAAAAACGTTACAAACTTGTGTTCAATGGAACAATCGTTTAGAGAGGCTGACTGAATCTTTGCTCCTGTCTAAACAGATAGATGAAAAGTAAGCAAACCATGTGGAGTTAGCGAAGCCATTTAAACATATAGGCTGCGTAGGAAGCATGAAAATGACAACAAGGCGAGACAAAGGAAAATAAAATGATGCCTTCTCCTATTTTCTCGATTACGGTCTATTATATGTGGGCATATTCAAATTTTATATTGTCACAGATTAAATGTTAATATTTCCAGAGGGAATGATGCCTTTCACATGGCCATTAATAGCACATTCCATGGGTTTTTTTTATGATGCATGATACATAAACTGTCTTGTTGAGATTCAAATTGCATTTTCGAATTTGCATCACTACTGTAAAACAAGTCAAATTTGGATTCTAACTCGTGACGCATGTGATGATATGAGCAAGATGATAGAACACAAGGAAGTCTCCAGCTTCATGTTTAAAATTGTATATGTACGGTGATACTTGGCTTTATTATGTGACTTTCTAAAAGAAATTCTTTATTTCGTTAGAGAATTTGTTTTGATCTCGCAGAATACGGTGGTCCATGGAAGAGAATTTAAAGAGATTGGAAACGGGACAAAAAATTGTGACTTTATGTCGCAACGCGTTCCCTACGCATTGGTATTCACGCCTACGTTGCAAAATATTGATGTTTGGGATAAATGCCATGTTGTAAACACCATTCGGCTAGCCAGTAAAGCTACAGTCAAATCCTTATTTCTGGGTCACCCTATTCCAAACAGGCCCCAAAATATACCAAAACCAAGCATAAAAGAAGCTTTCACTGGCAACAGCGCCAGTAAAGATTTTTGTGGAGTAAAATAAAAAGAGTCATGAAAAATTTCATGCAGAATCTGATTACATTGTCTAAAGAACATTTTTCGAAGATGATTTCAAAGGAAACTGAGGCACGCAACTATTGTATGATTTCAAAAAGTTTCCAGTAACAGAATCATATTCTAAATTATACCTAACGCGGGTAATAAGGACAATTCTTGGGAAGCAAGCACTCAAGTATCATCAAGTGTAATTTTTTCTGTCTTACAATCCCCCCTCTCTCTCTACACCAAGAAACATAACAGCATATAACAAAAATACCGACATAAATACACGTTAATTTTTTTTAGAACAATATGGAATCATTATTTACTTTTCCCAACCTTCCACAGAAAAGTGGGCAAGAAAACCACCTATTCAACTATTACATTACTTCTGTTTTCCAGTAGCAGTAGTAGTCGCACAATTACGCTTCAGTTGCACAATAATAAGTGTACATTTCTTTGTAACAACAAACCATTTGTTTATTAATGCTTATTACGTTTTTGTGCAACTGACTAAAAGTTCCATTATACGTATTCTTCACAAGCTTTTGTTTTTTTGCCTCATTAGTCCAATACGTCCGACCAAATGAATGAATACTCAAATTTCTTTGTTTTTACATTCCACCCAGGAAATAAAAACAAACTGACGGAGTACTACTACTAGTCGTGCTCACCTCGGCGTGTTTATTAGCATAATTTTAACAAGCTACATATTTTGGCTTTTGCGCCTATCATTAACTAATAATAAGTAACATAAGGGAAGGTAGCAGTTACAAAAAACATTTTTAGCAAGAAAAGAAGAAAGTAGGACGGAACGGTTAAATAACATTGTAAATGTCGAGTGTATTCTTATACTGACATATTCATCAAGTATAGTGGAGTAGCTGTTGCAGTTTTACTGACATTATGGTCCATTAAACCAGATGAGCTATAAAGTATAACCTGTGCTTTTGACCATAATTCGTGTTGGACATTCATCGGTTTAAAACTCGAGTTTTACTACGTTTTAGCATTATTACAAGTGGTATATAAGTACCACTCAAAATTATACAATACGTTTGCGGATTGACCGTATTCGTTTTTCCCCTTTTCGTCTTCTTGAGTGCATTATTTTCATATTGTCCATCTGTGCTTGTCTATCCAATTTACTCTCGCTGCCACTAGAGCTTTCTAACATTTCCTGGTTTTACGATCCGTAACTCGATTTACGTGATGATCTTGTCGTCCTTATAAAGTGGAGCAAACCGTATGAAACAACGGCCGTGTTGTATTATTCTCGTCGAGTGAGTTTTTCCTTCGACGAAAGTTCTTTACCTTTCTAGATTTAACAGCGAGAGAAACAAGCTGACATATATACATAGCAAGCACTCGCACATACGAATATAATAATAATATCAATAATAATAATAGTAATAGTAATAAGAGATGAAATGAGTAGCGGATGTACCCTGTTGCACCACTTCAATAGAAGTACCTTGATAATACACATGTACGCATACATACACCAACTTCACTCTCTTTAATCCGTGTTTCCAACTACTGCGTAATGTCCTTAAGGAGCTATTACTTACTCCACATTGCCAGTACACAATTATAATTTTCTCTTTTCCTTTGAAACTTTCCCTATCTCTTTTCTCACTCACTCAGAAGCACATACACACACACATTCTCTCTCTCTTTCACACACACAGTTCTCATTGTTGGATAAAAGCTAAAAACTTTTCTGGTAATAATTGGTAGAAAATGGACTGGTCAGTGAAGGAGTTTTGTAGTAGTGCTCCTTCCCTTAGAACAGTTAAAAATCTGAAAAACTAAAAGGCGTATAAAGTGCCTATGTGTTAGTAAATAAACTATTATTTTCTATTATGAAACCCTGCTAAATCTACTTCCATATGTGTCTAAGTATAAGATGCTAGTAAACGACTAATGTTGGTGTATATATTCGTAAGAGGAAGAAGACCTGCTAAAGAAAGAGAGATGAACAATAAAGTATTTCCACACGAGTTGGTTTGACTCTACTAACAATGATTAAAAAAGTTTAGCACTTTTCTCATGTACATTATTAGTATCTAAACTGCCTTCATCGTTGTGGTACACGTACACTCCTCTCCCCGCGTTTCAGACTCTTTCAGGTGCTTTGAATAACACACTAAAATAAGAGACTCCTCTCGATTTTTAAAAGAATTTTACAAAGACTGGTTTGCAAACATGAACGTGACGTACGTATATGTTTGAGTTATTCGATGGCACGCAAAGGTTTATACAATCTAAGAAGTAGGAACATTGCTTCGTAAACTCCTGTCGTTGCACTACAAAATATAAGCGGTGTGTCGACAATATATTCCTTATTAGTGCTCCACTTGTTTTCTTCTATAATCTAGACAGCGCACGGACCTTCTTCAGCGCTGTTAAAATTGGATAAAAGCAACTTGAGTGTTGCAACTGGAGCACTCGGCTACTTACAGTAAGGCTATTGAATGATTGGTTGAATTTGTCCTGAGAACACAAAGCGTCTACTTTAATGTACAAAAGCAGAAGGTATGTGTGTGCACATTATATTTTTTAGTAAGTTTCTTTAGTTCTTATATCACATCCCGTATTACGTATTATTTCACTTTTCCTTCCATATTCCAATATATATATTTTTTTTCTCTATATATGTTAAGAAAGAGAAAAGAGAAAGAAGGAAAAAAAGTTTTGCCATGTGTCAGACTAAAACCCAATCTATCTAACTTTCATTGCCCTTTTGGGCCATAAGTAACGGACTAGGTAGGTTGGGCTCACACAGTTTGAAAAGATTATGGTAGCGCGCGGAGCTTTTTTACCATTAAAGCTTTGTAGCATCAAAAGTATTAACTAAAATGATGGTGTGTGTGTTCATTTATCTGTAAATCTGAATCTCTCACAAACTAAAAATCTTCTGCTTGTCGTTTCATCGAAAATCTCCACTTTTTCAGTCTTATTGTTTGTGGCACTGTCTGTTGTATCGAAAAGCATGTATGTAATAAATCAATATGATGCATCTATGACCAACGAAGCAGTGGAATATTATTCCTAAGAGAAATACAAAGATTTGAAAGGAGCTCTTGGACCGCCTTAACTTTTTTGATACACTTTCCCGGTTCAATATTATTATTTCTCCATCAACGTCTTATTTTTTTAGACAGCTCAAAGTAAATATGATGTATTTTATGACAGAAAGCGTAAAGCTTTTTATAAACTGTTCTACTTCACTTCCCATTGAAGTTGGTGTAATTCCCGTTTGCATACAATTTTTTTTATAAAAGTTTCAAAATCTTTGGAACAGTGGCATTATAATTCCATTTTCACGTCCTTAACCGCAATAAACTAGATAAAAAAGTTTAGAATCAAAAGAAATGTTGCTTCTTTCCATTTATAAAGTTCATGGTCTGCTGCGTCTCTGAGAGGTAAAGTTATAATGTGTATTGCAAGTACTATATATTCTTTTCAGCACCTGTTGTTTCTGTGTTGCTGTGATTCATAACAAGCTTGTGGGCCAGAGCCTTGTCCATGCACATTATTTATAAGTGGAAGATAATCTATTTTTGCTGAAGTGAAGGGATCTACTAGGATGACATAATTTCCGGGGAAGATGAAACGAAAAAAAATAAGAAATTTCCGAATCTTTATTAAAATTCCTTGAAAAGAATTCAAACAAGTTTCTCATGTGAAATGGAACTTTCATTTCCATTTTCCATTCAAGGTCTCAAAGACAGATGACGATATTCCCTAACCCCAGGTACTTGTCCTTGCAATATCATCTGTTGTTTCTACCTTCTGGGATTTCTCAACAAGATTTTTAACAAGGTACATCTATTCCTCCATGTAATGAGCTCACTTCCAAAAAGCACCAGAGAGACATTACCGTTGTATAAGTTAAGAGCTTGCATTTGCATCTTCTAAAGATTTTATTCCCTCCACAAAAAGGTACGCTACCGACAGATCAAAATGTGAAAAAGAAAACATGTGTGTCTTCTGTTGCGATGTTTCATGCAGTGATACTCCTTGTCTTGAAGAAAGGTTGTGTTGTACATGTTTGTAGGTTTGCCCCTTTACCTTTCACATTAATGTGCCCGCTCACAGTTACTTTGCTTTTAGAACAAAAGGTAAAAACGGAAATAGAAAACTGTAGGTTTACATCAGTGTTTGCCCTAGATGCGTAACGTATCGAGATCGAGAAGTACTCTACAAACTGAATGAACCTCCCCATTTTCACGTTCTCTTAATGTATCTCCTGTCTACATTGCTTTGAGGTGTAAAGCACGATGAGAATGTTAGGATCATAAGCTTTTGGCGTGCTCCGCAAGGTTCCATCACGTTCTTCGAACACTACCACTTTATCAACAACTTTTCCACCTCCAACAGTTATTGTCTGTGTGTTTGTGCATAGCGCATCCTTGATGATGAAGATGGAGAAGCTACTACCACTAAACTCTTTTTGTTATCACCACCGCCTGATGTGGAGACTGCAATTTGTCCGCATCATGTTTCTTATCTCATGGCTGGAAGCCAACCGGTTGCTGCTGCTGATGCCGCTGCTGCTGCTCTTCAGCATCTTTGCTCGAACCCCTATAACAGAATGCAAGACTACGTGTGTGTATGTGTGTATGCGGCAGTTAACAAAATGTATGAATGGTATGTTATGCAAAACATACGGGATATCATTTCATTTTTAGGCACGACATCGCGTGCTACTGTTGTAAGCTGCACTTAATCTTCCTAAAAAACAGCTCTCACTCTGTGACAAAATCTACTTGTCGCTTACTGTCTTTTCTGCATAATGAAGTACATACCTACATCATCTCTTCACGGAAAACAAATAGTAAAAAACAGAAAAAAAATTCCTCTGACTGTGTCAATGATCCAAAGGAATCCAATAAACCGAGAAAATACCCCCTTCTGATTGTGCATTATGACGTTTCTCTGTGAGAGAGTACCTACCGCATTTTGTCATTTAGATTTTTATTGTGCTTCCGATTTAAGCATAAAGGCAGCAATAGAATGTCTTTGTGGATCTTGGTACTCCTACTGCTGTCGAAAAAGGTATCAGTTGAAGCTAGATAAGAAATTAATGCGAAATTCTCTTGCATGCTTATGTACGTACATGTCTGACATGACATGCCACGGTGGGAATGGACAGGGAATCTCTTTTTATACACGCTTGCCTGGCAATGAATGGAAACCTCCACTCGCGGGTTTTGTAGTGAACTCGTAGATAAATATTTTCTTGTAATCATTTTGGTTCTCTTCGCGTTTCTGGGGCACCTTATTTCATTTTCTCTTTTCTGGAATCCTTTGATTAGAAAGTCTAGTACGACGCCGTAAGGTGGTTGATGGCTTGTCCCGTTTTATGAATTTTCTTTTGAGATGTGGTGGCGTACCGAGCCGAAGCCGTGTGCTTGTCAACTTCAACAAAACATGAAAACGCCTTGGATTTATTTCATCAAAATGAAAAGCGTTCGTTCGTACTACGTATAGATAGGAAACTACCCAAATGTATGGCGTACGATTTCCTTTTTTTAGTTTATCCTTATATCATCCTTTTATGCTGTCTAGTAGCATATTTGACGTGAATGGTGAAGCGGTACCATTTTTAATTTATCAGACAGGTTGTTTTTGTACAAGACTCGGGTTTTTACTCAGAAAAAATTTAGGAAACATGGAAAATATTGCTTATGTCTCAGGACAAAAAAGCAAAACTCACGGTAGGAATCTACCCATACACCACGCAAACAACACCACTTTTTTACTTTTTATGTAAAACAGAATCTTATCGTACATTTCATCTTTCACCTCTACTCAACAGAGTGACATTTTCTTGGCAAGCTAGCATACGGTGATGTGGTATTGTCTCTTTGTTTAACAATCAAACTTCCAACTGCATGCGACTGCACGTGTACATGTGAGCGTGCATCACGCTAACTCGTCAACTATCATTGCGTATAATGACACGGAATAAGAAAAGAAACAAAAGATGAATGAAAGCGACATGGGGAAGCTAAAGAGAACGGGAAAATATGACTTGAAAATTCAGAACTGAGATTTAATAGATGAAAAATTAAAATGATCAAAGTGAATATTATGAAACAAGGCCACGTCCAAGAACCGGTGTAAGTAATAGCCGACCATTTGGAACAATCATTGCATTGCAACTTGTAGAAAGACCTGTAATGCTGGCTATCACGACTACAGGATAAAAATAAATAAATAAAGTTTCTCCATGAATATATACATTACGGTATTCGGAACCAAACTAGTAGTAATAAAAACGGACATTTGAGCACCGCTGTGGAAAATGGAGGTAGGCGATTTGGGGGCGTTTTCCTACCAAATATGGAAACACACAAATAAGTACGTCGTAAGATATGTGCTCACTTACGTAGTAGCAGTTACGTACTAGATCTCGAGAAGCTTGATACAAGTCTTCAAGTTAAAGAAATGGTAGTTTCAATCTCTTTTATTTTCCTCTCACTCTCTTTCTCTCTTTGGTCTGGGCTTTATACATTTCCCTGCTATTCCTTTGCTCTGTCGTGCTTTCACTGCTACTTGTGGTCTTCAGCTAGTACAACTGTATGAGAACAGAATAACAAAGCGACTGGGAGAGAAAGCAAATGTAATGTAACACTAGCGTTATACATTTTTTCAAAAAGAAAACGGATTGTATCACGTTCCACGCTTGCTTCCTTTTGGACGTTAGATATTATTTTCCGGTATTTTTCCTTCATGTTCATTCCTGCTTGCTATTGCGTTCCAAAAACATTTTGTAAGGATACATAAAAGAAGGAAAACGCTCAGACATTACAAACCTTCTACATACGCGTTCCTTGAAATGGAAAGAGCAACCATTTTGTAGATATTATGTTGATTGGGCTGAAATGACACTAGAATCAAACAAGACCACAGCATCTCAAAAAGAAAGCATACTTACCTGCACACATACTGAAGTGCATACGACACTGTTTTTCCAGGAATTTCAGGGTCTGCTCCGCTGTTTTTGCGTTCCTGAAAGAAAAATGCTCCAGTATTTCCTTGTGAATATTTGTGTTATGTTGTGTAACAAATGTTGCAATATAGAAAACGTGCAACCTTTGGATGCATTGGAGTAGGTGTTTTAATGACCACAAAGTAGTCTATAAATGCAAACGTAATGCTATGTTTGTCGTGCTGAAAATAACTTTCGGTCAGGGACAATTACCTCTTTCGCTGCACGTTACCTCAACAAATTAAAATTAGAAAATGTTGGAAAACAGCCTATGACCAAGGAGGTGGGAGAATGAGAAATGCATAAAGAATGAAATATATTCACAGGGTCCTATTATGAAAACTGGTGTCGCTACGTGGTAATAATTTGGTGAGGTAGGAAAATTCAATAAAAATTGCATGGAAATATGACATTAGTATTAATGTGATGTGTATACATGCATTCTACACAGAGACCTCCACATTGTTTGCCGACACACACACACACACACGGCACGTATAAATAAGACACTTTGCCTATTACATGAAAAGGTAAACTGGTAAAATTGAAACGAAAGAAATGACAGGCACTCTTGGGGAAAATAAAGGAAATGGTATTAAAATATTTTGTGCGAGGGACATCCCACGGAGAAGACAATCGTTTCGTAGCTCCGTCTCTATCTATATATATTATGTTCATACTCATATCGCAAATAAATATTTGTGCGTTGAGTATGCATAAAAAATTCTATTACTTCAGGATGTGCGTTGTTCCTATCTCCGGGATTGAAAAAAGCAGCCGTTGTTCTGAAAGTAAATTGAAAAAAGTAGCAAAGAAAAATGAGAATGGGATCCAGTTGTAGGGCTAAGAGCATCCAAATGGAGTACCCAGTTCCGTTAAAAAATTGCCATTAGTCGACAGAAACAGCATTAGTACCTATTTTCCCCGGCTTGTCGTATTTCCAACTTCATCGTTTTCCTTGCGCGTACACTTTATGAACTCTCTACAAAACTCTGTGAATGGTATTGGACAATGGCGACCATAAAATATCATTACGCTTCACGTTCTCTATGACTGCTGCCCAAAATATAGAACTACATTGACCACTTTTCCACAGACGATGATGATGACTAGCTGGAGTAAAAAAAATAATAACGATAAAGTCATTCTAAATACTTGTGGAGAAAGAAATGTAGGGTGAAGCTTAAAGGAGGATCAAGCACCCACATTACATTGCTTCAAGTTTTCAATACATTTTGCCTGACGACAACTGACAATCTAATATAGAAGGTTCATATACAAGATGAAGATGTAAAGCCAGTTCAGTTACTTTGAGCGCCGTTTCAGGACATTGTACGCTTGTCCTTGTAAAGCTTCTATAGTTCTTACAAATATTTCAAACATACGTATAAAAAGACAACTGGCTTCCTACATCATAGACCGTCGTGTGTTGACTAGACCCTGTATTGTGTATTGATTTATGGATTTTTAAGATATTTTATCCACACAAGCTGCTGCTCAACTTTTCCTTTTTATCACTTTTTATTTCATTTAAAGAAAACGTGACAATACTCACCACAGTGAAGCTGAATCACCATTACCATGTGGTGTGGTTATCAGTTAGTCACACCCGCGACATGCTATCACCATCGTCATCTAATTTTAAAGATGTGACCGTTTTTATTATTGAGAATAAAAGAAATG
>JAHZNE010007687.1:0-17034 GCA_027744055.1 Callyntrura sp. NNG-2020 | reverse complement strand
TATTTAATGGATGGTTCATCCTTTCCGAAAGTTGCTAGTGGCTGGTGCTACAGCACTGTCAGCAAATATGTAATAGTGACTCTATACAATATGGACACACTGTAATATAATGATCGTCATCTTATCATCATCCCTCGCCGCTGCTGTCTACTGCCACTGTGACTCTCTGCACTCCCTGTCTACCATATTGAAGAAGGAGCCTTTTTACGCTCCTTTTCTATATTCCCAGTCACTCAAACACACGACGGCAGTTTTATTCATAGATTTAGCCTGATATTAAATGTCTGTGTGGAATGTTTGCTTTTACATATCTACATTCCACCGCCCGGCACACAAACGACCTCACATGGTTTCATTTCTCTTTTTTGGTTAAACAGAAAGAAAAAAGGTATTAGTTGTACACGTTACAATGCTACTTTAGAAGGCCGTCTTTCTCTCTCTCTCTCTCTCTCTCTCTCTCTCTCTCTTTCTTTTATTTTTTACCCGGAAGGTCTACTGAGCGAGAGATTGGCATGATGAGAAGGAAAGGTAAATCGTGTAGCAAAGTAGTCAGTCAAGTCAGCAGGCAGACAGGCAAGCAAAGTATCTTAAGTAAGCAAAAAGGAGGAACAGGAGGAGGGAGAGAAGAGCAAAGCAAAGTTCTTTGCCATTTGTGCCTTCTCCCTTTTTTCTCTCTCTCGGCAGGGCTCTTTCTACTTGCTTAAGTAAACCGGCTGTAATGTAAACGGTTTACATTTTGTAAAGACATGCCCACATTTGTATAGGAGCATATCCGTATAATGATGATCATGATGATGATGATGATATATTACTGGCACGTTGACGGGAATATGTAGGTATGCATGTGAGTGTTCATATTCGGCAGTTTTTGTGGCAGTATTCTTATTACCCGTCATACACCCACATAAAGAAGTCTGACTGTGGATGTATATGAAATAGCAGCCGTAGTAGGAGTAGTAGTGGTGGTGCGGTAGCGAAAGTTGACCTAAGTTGGTTTTGTAGAAGGATGGATAAATTCTCTCTCGTTGGATGCTCTGAGGATTTGCCATGATCCATTAAATATCCATTCTATTTGGGTGTCTCTTTACCCTCCGTTTGCCTCAAGCCATTGAATTCGTTAAAGCCACCTTTGTCAAATGCCATTTGCCTTGACTCCTTCCTTCCCTTTTCTTTTCAACATTTTACACGTTATCCTTTCTTTTTTCCTTTTTTCCCCATTTTTTCCTCCGCAGTTGCTCACTCCGTACAAGGTTGCTGTTTTCAGGGATTTCTTCTCCTGGAAAAAGGAACTGGTTATGTATAAAGTAGGCAGACAAATGCGTATTATTCTCTACTACCACCACCGGTTTATAAATGTGCCTTGTGTGCATCCCTCCTTTACTTTTCATATCATCTCTCATTTTTGACGGGTAATAAGAAAGCCACGTTTTACTCGGTAAATACACAAGAATGGGATGGTGCAATATTGGATTGTTATGAGCTGTGTGTGTCTGTGTGTGTGTTGCAGCTGCTCCAAGTGCATTCCTTTGCTTCCCTCTGGTGTATAAAGATATTGCACTTGAATGCCCCACGGATTGCATTTACTTAACTTTTATTATGTACTGTTTGTGGAAAAAGGTATTTTCCTTCGAGAGAGGTTCTTCTTGGATTATGAGTTGGCATTTCTGGGCAATGATGCTCGTACTATGGCCGGCGTAAATGGTTTGGTAAGTAGCCTGACCATAAGAACCTGCACTGTCGGGTTGTTGGGGAAGGATCTAATAAAAGTAAGTTTCATTCATCACAGACATATAACGAATAATGGAAGACGGTCGTCCTTGCACGCAGCAGAGGAACAAAAGGCAGGAACACGTTGCAGTAATCGCTTTCTTCTTTGAAACACATCTCTTGAGCTCTCTCGCTCTCCTTCTGGCGGTAGTAGTTGCTTTAATGGCCAAAGAAATGCTTGCTGTTTACTACAGAAAATGATTTGGAGTCCGTCCACGGCCTTGTCAAAACAAGGATATGTTGGTAGGCAGGCACACAACACCAACTTTTCCCTTTTTTTATTGTGTAGTCACACATAAAGGAATTCAAAGACAAGTTCAACGAAACGCAGTCGTAATTTACCACTGCACTTTTACCACAATGACGCCGGCGACGGGGAATGTACCTCGACATAATGTATTTTTATTTTTGGAAGGTCGTGTGATCCTGTATATGTCATTGGCTGCATTTATGAGAGGGAGCGTGTATATATATCGTGTGTGCGAGAGAAAAAAATCTGGAGAAGGATATAATATGAGAAGGGAGGGGAGGGTGGTGAAAGATAAGATATTTTCATGTTGCCACGTACTTTACGTGATACAAACGGCTTCTAAAAGACAAATATCTAGAGGGTCTCCCGTTTTTCTCTCGCGCTGCTCCTTTCTTTTATACAGCTTTTCTGGAAAAGGGGGGAAACAGCAGTCAGACAGGCTATAAAAAGCAACAACTAAAGCATTCTTAATACGAATTCGTACAAAGCGTAGTAAACTGCGGTCACAAACATTGTTATAGATAGATGTCTTCTAGGCAAAAAAGTATAACCGTCGACTGGGTTCTCTCCCTCTGTATTCTGCCGGTTGGTGTGTGTCCACTTAATGTATGTGTGGTTTGTAATGGTGGCCAGTAATTTGGCTTTACCGGAAGGAAAAGGAGAGAAGAGGCGATTTTCAAAATATTAGTAGTGCCAGTGTAAATGTATTGGGAGGAAAAGTGTGGTCCCACATTATGTGAGGTGAAGATCGAAGACAGGGCGAGTAAGCTCCCTTTTTGTGATTGCTTTCTCTCTCACACACAAATAGGCACAATTGCAGATGTCGATATAGGTATCCCTCGTTTCACGGGAAAGATGTCCACGATTTTCTTTTTTGCTCTTGTAAACACTACCGTCATTACTCTTTTATCTAACTAGCAGCCAAAAATCTGAACACATTCCAGGACGAAGGGAAAGGTGGATATTATGTGACTCCATTCAACCATTCATTTCGAAAGTATGTAGTTGACCAGAGCCAGTAATGATTTATCCTGTCTATATATCATAAACTTGTCATTGGCCAAAGTAAACGGGCATTATTAGCAGTTTATCGCGGTATCAACTTGACTGGACAATAATGGAGAAAGGGACCGAAAAGGAGAAAGAGACGATCATGGTGGTAGACTACCACCAGGAGAAGAAGAAAGTGCTTAGGTAAAGCAAACAAGTAGAACAAAAACATTTTTTTGGCAAAATGAGGTCGTAAAGAAAATCTGTGCGTTTCTTTTAAAGTAAACAGGTCTGACTTTTGGCTACGTGTACCACGAACATTTTTAAGGCTTGTCTTTAATGGATTTTTAAATAGAACGGTTATAATTAGTTCGCCTCACTTCCCCTATTCAATTTGTGCTTGGGTTCTTTAGGCTAAGCCACCATGTAATTTATTGATCACTCAGGCCTCCCATTTTAGAAAGCAGACGGGGGAAAAACGTATACAAATACACAAAGAACCCTACAAGCAAAAGGTATTCATTTATATATACACATCCATTTTTTAAGTTTTTTTCCCACCGGGAAGTAAAAGCTCTAGTGAATCTCGTAAAACTAATTAAATATAATAAAAAACGCTTGAGCAGAAATGGCAAGCAAAATCAAGTAGAATAATAATAATAATAATAACGTAGCATACCATAATGCATATATAGTACGATTATCATTATTAATATTATTATTCCTATTATAATTCTCACCATATTACAATGTATAAGCCTTAAATATGTAGGTGCAAGTATAACCGTACCCATTTCCATTTTTAAATATCCCCTATAACCCGCGCTACTTGTTATTAAGCACGCTTTTGTTCAGTGACCGAACGAAAAGTGTTGTACACTTTGTTACGCGAGATGCTGGAAGAGAGGAGGAAGGGAAGGTTAAAAAAGAGAAAGCTAGAGACGAACCAGGTTACAGACGAAGAAAGTGGAAAACTATAAGAAGGAAATCAAGTTTTGAACTTTTTTTGAAAAAAAAAGTTTCTTTTATCCCTCATTTCCTTAGTTGAATGTTGTGTGTAGCATACCAGAGACGACGACGGCGACCACCACCACCACCGCACACTTTTATATATTCCATGTATACACGCACACAAGTGATTTCCCCCATTATATTCTGCCAACTGATTTGGTTTTTTCTATTATGAGAGAAACAGTTAAAGATGCTGCTACTGCTGCTGGTCTGCCTCATAGACTCGTTCCCTCATTCACACACACACCCACGTTCTCCGTCATAAAAATGTATGGTGTAGCAATGTGTGTTGGTGGTTCTGTGTGTTGCACACAAGCTTGGAATATATTATGTAGAGGGAGCATACGCTAAAATACAAAGAAGACGGTTTCCCCAGTACAAAATAAATGAATGAAGGAATAATAGTGTTGTAATGGCAAAAGTAGATATACCAAAGAGATCATTGGAGTGAAGACACGAGAAAAAAGGATAACACAGGCGCTATGTATACACATATTGGGCGAAAAAGAGGAAAGTGGTCCATCCATATAGGCCACATGAACATGATGACTACTGCTACCATTACATATTATACACGACGTGGTGGTGGTGGTGGTGATGTGGTGCTAGTGGCGGGGGTGATGGTAAAAGTTTATGCCGTTGAAGGAGAAACTGTACATGCGGACGTGAATTTGTTTAAAATGCGCGATACTCTCTTTTCTTCGTTCAATTTCTTCTTTGGCTCTCGTTTCGGTGGTGCTTCTTGCTTCTCGTTGGAGTTTCGTCTCTCTGGGTAAGCTGCGAACATGTTTCGTGCTTAGTATACACGTAGAGGGAATGAAAGAAGAGTATTTACTGTGTGCGGTCTTAAAAATGACTATATATGTTGGAATATAAAAAGGAAAGAAGTCTTTACAAGGGTCATGTACAGGGGATATTTTGTGGTGGCAGGAAGTAATGAATAGAATGGGAAAAGCGAGAGAGAAAGAAGGAGAGAAAAAGTCTTCATGAACACTTCGTGGCGATTATTGCCCAGACAGAAAAAAAGTACATCACTACTTTAAGGGAACTTTCTAAGAGGTCTGTGTGTGAAGACGACGACGAAGCAAAAAGATAAGGATAAATGCTTACATGAAGCCGGAAGAAAGTTGGAAGAAATTTTGTTGGTGCGGCGCGGCCCTAGAAACGATCTGCTGTGCTTCTTTGTGTTTGTTTGGACTTGCTACTACTGTTATGCTGCCTGCTTGCCAGGTTGGGCCGCCGCCGCCGACGACGTCGTCGTCTCTTTCTCAGTGATTCTTTTGTATTTGTTTGCATATTAGCTTTTCGTATGCTCGCCTGCTCTTTCCGTTCTTTTCTTTTCGCCAACTTTTTTCTGCCGGTTGTTTTGGTGGTTGTCGTCGTGCAATTTCTTCTGTTTTCTGTCCGCGCTGGAAGCCATCTCTTCTTCTTCTCTTCCCCGGGTTTCAGCAAGATGAGAATTGGGTTAAACTAACAAGTTATGACGTAACCGTTATGGATAACTTGGGCTCTTCTCAACTTCAGCCGGCCGCAAGTCCTGGTACTAATGTTTTTACATAGAGGAAGAATCCCGGTGCGTAATAAGCTGTTTTTGCCCCAGCAATTTACCCGGTTCGCCAAGTTGAAAGAAAAAAGTAAAAGTTCCCTCTTCGTCGAAGTACTTTCCTGTAATGAAATCAGCCGTGTGGTGGTAGCCCCAGTTTCATCCGGCCATCCTGGGATAATATACTTGTCGAGGTGATTCTCCCTTTAAAAGGCTGGGCGACTTATTCTGCGTAAATTCCGTTTTCATGGATCAATGAGTCCGGTCCTAGGAGATATAGTCTTATTGATTTAAATCATGTAATCAAAAATGTACCACCGCGAGAGAGTGTGTGTACATCTTCTTTTGATGTTAATGTTCCGAGGAAACCAAAACTTTTCTCGAGAGACCCTCCAACTTTACGATTAAAAACTGTTTAGGGCAAAGGGAAGATTAAGTTTACTACGGGAAGTTTGACTAAAGCCAGGGTACACCGAAAGAGATATCCCCGAAAGTTTACTGGCTATACATGTGAGGAGTAATCCTCGTTTCATGTCTCTGGTCGAAAGACTTGGTAATATACCTACATTTAGTGTAGATAAGATATCGTTAGCGTTGTTGACAAGATTAAGTAAAATTTTACCAAATTTACAGCTTCCAAATATTCCGCCATGCTTTTTTACAACCAACTGTTGTTGGAGAACTAGTCGGAAAGTTTATGAAGTGCCACTATGTGTCCGTTGGAATGATTTACCCAAGATTGGTATAAAAAAAGACCAAAAGAAAATCGGAAGAAACATGTTTATTTCCAGGAGATAGTGGACAGTAAGTTTCTATTTCACAGAATGTCTTTTTTATGCCCTGCGAGATGAACTTGTGTTTCTTTCAAATCCAAGTCGACTGAATAGGCATGATCATCGTCGTCGTCATCATCATCATCATCATCGCGTTCATTCCCCGACGAAGGAAAAGTAGAATGGCAACAAAAGCTGTGAAATATGGTGTCTTGTCAAAGAATAAAGTGGAAACGTCGATGATGACGGATGAGTTTGCTCTAGCAAAAAAAGAACAGAGAAATGGGGAATATTTCCCCGCAGAGAGCATCACGAGTTAGCAACTGTACCAATAAAACATCAAAGTTGCAAAGTAATTCGTTGCGTGCCTCGACAAGAATTTTTGACCTTACATATTTACATATTCCGATGAATATTTGGAACGCTACAAAAATGGCAACAACATTTTTACTCGATTTTCTTCCATGTGTGTATTTCCGTACATATTTTTAGTAAAACCTACATCTATATCATATTGCTGACGTTCTTTCAAGAAAAACTGCGTGACCAATACGCATATACAACGTAAGATTGATAAACAAACTATTATGCTTAACTGTAAGTTTACCTTTCTTGTCACTCGTGCGCACCCGGTGGTGATGCTGGTGAACAAGTACGAGAAAGTAGGAGTAGCATACGTGTCCCGAAAAAAGACAGATAAATTGGAACTTGCTTCATTCATGCGGAAATTCTAATAACGTACCACTACAAGTACAAATGCTCGTAAGACACTACACACAACACATGACAAGCCACTAATACTTCATCGTCGTCGTCGTCTTCTCTGAGTGTTAGTCAGTTAAACTGAAAAAGGCTCAAACGTGAACATGAAAATAGCAGTACACAGACAAACACAGCCACAGAGACCATTTCCTTACCTCTTTCTAACCCAATATATATTTTATTTATAAATATACAAAAAAAAGTATATCATCGTTTCTGTTTGGATAAGACTATATCAACAAGCATACAGCGAGCACACTTTATTTTTTATGTACAACAGCGGCACACAAATTCTCTCCTGTCACTGCTTACTGACTTACTCTATCCATCAACATCATCATATCATTTTTTCCCGGAAAGTTGAAAGTCACGCATAAAAGTAAAAAAGGAAAACAGGAGGTTGGTTGACTGGAGAAAAAAATGGGAAAATCACGGAGGTTCTCCAAACGGTAGAGAGTAAATATACAAACACACATAGTGGATACATATACACAAGTTCGAGTCCCTAGAGAAAAGATGAAAGGAATGAGACAAGTTATTTGTTCACACACACACAGACGAAAAACAACAAAATTGATGGTTACATGGTTCTTCTCTTTCGGCAAATCCATAATGTGGGAGGTATTAAACGTTCTGGGGCAAGAGAGAGAGAGAGAGAGAGCCGGCAGTAGAGAAGAAAAAAAGTATTCTTTATCCTTGGTCGTTCGTCGTTGCGGATCCCATTTTTTGAGAGGTAGCTCACCACAAGGCAGTAAATAATGACTTTTATTTTTTTGTAAATCGACACGGGAAAGAATGTACGCGTATAGTTTTCTCCCCTCACATGACACAGTTTCCCTTTGTTGAACAGTATTAGCGTTTCAAATAAAATCAAAAAATCATATTGTGCATTTGTTATCGTTTACACCTATAAAAGTTTGCCCACGTCCCGTTTCTCCTCAATCTTCCAACTTTCTTCTTCTTCACCATTCAATAGACACTTTTTTTCAAAAAAAAATGAAAAAGTTTACAAAGAATATATTAACTTTCAGAAAAGACTTTTTTGTTTGTCTGCCTGCCTCCTGTACTGTATTTTCGCTTCACTAAACTTGGGAAAAACCAATATATAGCTTATTTTTTACCCCCGGACAGGTACATACACAACCCCATTATATCTCCCTGTCATCATAATACCTTTCCGTTTTTTTAAGCTCAATCTTTACGATCAACTTCACAAAAAAGTTAAAGAGAAAAAAAAGATTTTATACATCAGCCTTCATCTCTCTCCTGTTCACTAGTTGTACTTACAAACGTATATTCAAAAACACAGGCACACACACACGGTACAACAGTAACAAAAACTCTCTCTCTGCAAACTACTTAACATTTCCAAACGATGAACACAAATCGACAATCTGTTTTTTAAACGCGACTTCCTTTTCTCTTCTCTTGATGCCTTGATTGGTATTGCAAGTTTACACAACTTTGAATTTCCGCGCCAATACGTCTACCTATCCCTTTAACTATGCCTGTATTTAAATATAAATATATATACACACACAACACACACTACTGCTCTCTGGACTACTTCTTCCTACGACGACGAGTCGGATATTTTCATTTCTACTCCTACACATACTGCCAAGGCTAACAAAGAAAAAAAAACGAAGACAAGTTTTCTTTCTCTGCTTCTTTCAGGCTTTTACCTTCAAACAAAATGCACATGAAAAAACTACCAGAAATTCCGCTTGGAACGACTGGTGTAGGATGTATACCTCACAACAAATCTTGTATGCTACTTGTCACTACACGGCTCCGTGGCTTTCTAGTCCGCTGTTTTACTATTCAAGGAGAAAGTTATACCCAAGTTGGGTAGGTGTATTATATACCAATTTTTGTAAGTAACAGAAAAAGGAATAGTGCTACTGCATTTTATAAACTTGCTTTGATTACTGATGCTGATTCTGAAGTTAAGTAGGTTCGATCGAGAAAACTACCAAAGACGCTTTCCTTTTTCTTTTGTGGATGCTGATGATGCTGTTTGGTTAGATTGCCATTACCAAAAACTCTGTATAAATAACAAGACTGTAGTAGCGTCGAACCACTGCTACTGCTGCTACTAGCGCTATACTAGATTTTTTTTCTTTTTGGCAGTCTAAAAGCGTAGGCTAGGTAGGTATAGATGCATGTTTTCTTCAACACTTTTAGACTTTTAGAGTAGATAAAGCAGCAGCAGTAGTGTTATAAAGAGAGCTTGGAATGGGAAAGGGAGAGCCAGCAAGTTTTTTTTGGTAGTTTCCAATCCTTTTCTTTGAAGTGCATGTGGTAAGCAATTGGAGAGACTCAAAGAGGGCCCTAATTCCTCGTTTCAACAAACGTACCGACAAGGAATCCGTATCAAGAATCATTACAAATTAGCTTACCTCACAATCTCGGGTCTGATTACTGCTGCTGCTTTTTGTTACTTTTTTGAGAAGAATCAAGAGTGGTAGTGGGAGTAGCAGCAGAGTTTTTTCTTCTTTTTGGGAGCGTGAGGCATGTTTTGAAATTCGGGAATTTTTTATTTAGACACAGTTCAGAATAGTTAACGAAGGCCGAGCTCGTAATGTATGTACGTGGATGTTAATGGGATGCTGCGGCTACAACAAGTTTATTTTAGAGGGAAGAAATTGTTGTCAAAGTTAGTTTTGATAGAGGGAAACAGCGAGTCCTGTAGAAGAAGGTGGATTAAAGGAAACTTGGCGAAAAGAAAGCCGTTCATCACAATCAATGAAAATAAGATTCACTTACGAGAGATGCTGTTTATCCCACAGGAAAACGTATAATTACTCACTGAACTGCTCATTACTAGAGAAAACTTGCAGTGACGTGTCCCGTCTCTAAACGATTTATTAGTTGCTCAAGGCTTTGGAGAGAGAGAGAGAAAAATCCAAAAGACTTGCTAAAACTTGAGAAATCTTGCAATCGTCGTTGGGAAAGAGAAAAATGCCTTTTTGTAAAAACGCCTACGTTATTTACAGTAAATATAAAAAGTAGCTGCTGTCTCCCACCCTTTTTATATATGAGTCGTTTGAGTCAGTTTCTATCAAAATTTTTATCAAAATTGATTTAAACTTCACACGTGTGAAGGGCCGTAAACGTTTATGCATTTTCCCCTAAGAAAAATATTTTTCTTTGAAAATTCCATCTGTCAAAGATGTATAATATTACTATATCATCATCAAATGTTCCTACATAACAAGTGTGAAAAGATGCTCATCCTTTTCATGTATCTCCGCTCCATGGACTCAAATTACTTTAAGTACTACGGAGAAAAAGCTTTCTTTAGAGGCAACTCGACAAGAACTACTTAAAGAGGGAAAATTTACCTCCTCTCTCCATCTTCGTTCCTTTTATTTTCTAAAATAATTTTCAACAAGCAAACACTCCGTATCTCAAAATTTCATCCCAGCTTTAAGACCTCCCTGTACCCAGCTTCTGCTTACTCGGCTTGCTTGCTTTCACTGATACTGTAATCAGTATATTATAATATGATAATGATGATGACGACGATAATGTTATTAGAGAAGATGCCAAATAAAGAAATAGCTCTCACTTTCCCGTTCCCTTCATGTTTTAAGCGACGAGGTTATCTCTGGCATAGAGCAGCAGGAGGTACACACAGGTTCCTTAAAAAGTGGAAAAGATGAAAGCTAACACGACTACATTATTATTATTGTTATTAATATTATTATTATTATTATGGAGGAGAAGCAGAAGACGAAGAATATTAGGTATGATGGACGACTTCCTGTTCCAAAAATCGCTCCAGCCTTTCGACTCACTTACTCTTTCATTTCCTTTTTCTTGCACATGACTGCTTTCTCACATCATCCTCACGCTATCGCCATCATCAGCATCATCATTATGATTATATGCACTACGTAATGATATTGTATATGTAAAGTTTTATCACCATATGCATCACCGAAATACGGGATGAGAAAATGGATTGTTGATTCTGAATCTTCAGCTTCAGAATTTTTTCTGGCATTCTCTGCACTACTTCCACGTTCAGGGTATAGGCAGGCATTTATGAGTTCCAAATAGGTTTTCTCTCTCTACAACAGGCGCTATTATTACGGGAGCCTGCATAGTGGAGGTTCTAGGACGAGTTGAAAAGAGAAGGAATACCAACACCACGCAGTGAAATATTATGTGTATAGGTAGAGGCTGCAGCAGCTATTTTACTGATAGCTTTTTTATAGGTTTTTTCGTTTGAAGTTGCCCAGCTACCACACACAGAGAGAAAGCTGTAGCAACAGCGGGAGCTAATGGCTTCCACATGAGTGAAAAAATATTTTGAACTCTTCAAGATTCAATGCATCGTAATCAATAGCTTCTGATCATGCTAATGATTACACGAAAATCCCTTTAAAGTAGACACCTAATTGGGAGAGAGATGCTGATTGAACAGAAAGCGAGAGAAAAGAGTGCGGATTTAATAAGGATTTTATCAAAGTGTTTGTAAGAAGCTCGTCGTAGACGCAGACAGAAGACTGCGAGGATATAAGCTAATTTTATTAGGTGCTCGTATACCTAAAAAATCTGGTTTACCCGTCATTTATCATCACTTTTTTCCCAGGAAGACGATACGTATTAAAATCTTTTCGTTTAACAGGGAACAATGGGAACATGTCTTGTTCATTGACGATCGTCATCTCCACTTTATAAGCTTGAGGGAACTTGGGATTTTAAAGGGGAAATTAAAAAGACATTAAATTTTGAACAGTCGTTGTAGCGGATTTCTTGCCGTTTTTTTCTAATGTTTTCTCTGTTATGCTTTAATAGACTTGTAGTCGACTGACGACGACGGACGTGTTAAAATTTACCTGTTTTTTACTTGCATTTTAAGACTTGAACTTGTCCTCTGCGAATATACAGCAGCGTTTTCTCGTGTCTCGTGTATGTATTTATGCATGAGTGTAGTGGTACCAGTGCAGCAGTGTTGATGGTGTTGGTGCTGGGTAGTTGTAGATACTGGGAATTTTTTGGGAATACATCAGCAATTCTATTCTTGTTGTATGCATTTATAGTTACCCCTCCCTCTTGGGACAAGATACACTCTCGAGTTAAAGAGATGAAGGAATGGTGCATCAAAATGTATTCATTTTTTATAACTCGAAACAATGTACAAATAGGAGGAACAAAAAAAAGAAGTTAAAAAAGAAGATACGACACTACACGTCCTGCTGCTTCGTATTACATTTTTCTTTTGTTCAACGACATATACAAGGAAGTAGTGCATAATGTTGGCATTACTTATATAACATTTTGAGCATATTTTTTTCTCTTCCTCATTATAATACACTATTTTTGTGAAGTCAGGTGCTTTTTGTTATGGTTGTATATTTGGAAATATACACAGACACACATGGACACACACACATACTCTCTCTCTCTCTCTAGGTGCACCGCATGGCGTCTTGTTCCAAAGGCTACACCAGGATGGAAGAAAACTATGCACTGGAATGAATCATATAGGAATTCTTGCCGTTTTCTGGCGAGAGCGATGTATACCTAAGAATAATAGCATGACTGCAGAAAACATACGCTTTTTTATCTTGTTTTCCTGCACAACCTCCTTTCGTCTCCTCTGTCTTTTTCTACATGTCAGGTTGTAGGAACTTAACGTTTCATTGCATATCACCGGCCAAAAATGCCTGGTGCGACGACGAATACGAATAATATTTTTCCTCCTAGAAAAATTGTACCACTGCGCTTTTTCGGAACTCTGCTATTTCCCTCTACTGTGGTACTGTTGTAGAAATTGTTGGTAGTAGAGCAAGAGGGAAAGCGACAGGAGTAAAACTAGCTTTATCACTACTGACTAGCAGATGATGCCTCAAAAATGCAAGTGGTACAAGTCACAGACAAGCCCCTTCACCGGTCACATCTCCCATCACAGCATATTACAACATTCCGACTAATAGCGTAAGGCAAGGCCATTGTGTGCTTTTATACAAGAAAGAAAAATAATAAATGCAGTCATGCATACATATTAAAATGCCCCGTTATATAGAAAGTATATGGAGAGGAACGCTGTAAAATTGCACTAGAAATTCACCCTTTTACGCGTAATGTTCTCGAATAAGATGGCGAACTCATAGTCCTGTCGGTGGTAGCACAGTACATTAAATCAGCTCATTGAGAAAGTAGTAATAGACGAAGTGATAGTGTAGACCTGGTACAGTCGTCCCTAGTAAAAAAACCGTATGGGTGAGTCGGTTGGCTCCTTTGCAGACGGAATGTAGCTTGCCAATGCATATGTGAAAGTAAAACGCGCTGTTGGTTTGCACTGTACTTTATATGATAATAGGCGAGCTCTGATCTTTACATTTTTAGAATAAAAGGCAGCAGGCGAAAAAGCTAGAGAAAGATACGTATGTAGACCCGGAGAAAGCAGAAAAAAATAGAAAGAAGTTTTCAAGTTTAAAAGTGAAGTGAAACTGTCCATCTGTCTATTTCGTGACGTTGAGTGAACAAGTTGGAACGACTCGGGGAAATGGAGAGAGAAAGTGGATACTAAGGTAGAAAAATAGAATACATGGTCATTCTGTAATAATGTGTACTTAGGTACGGGGAAATAGACAGAGAGATAAAAAGAATAGGCATGTATGAATGTAAGTAGGTATGTGTGTGCACATGGCATATGGGAAAAAGTGGCTGGAAAATCTAAAACTGAAGGGAAGAGATAGAAATAAAGATGAAGAGAAACGGGGAAAAGAGAGAGAGAGGGGCTACGCAGTCCTGTTAAGGTATACTTCACGACTCTGCCGTTTTATGGAAGACAGGGAAACCCATTTACAATATTTCAATTTCTTGAGGCATGATTGAGAATTCTGATGGGAAAGCTGTGAACATCCGAAGGGACTCTTTGATAGAAGGTGTAGAAAATACGTTATGAGCGATAACCTGCTTCCCCCTCCAGCGATTTTACAGTGCGACTGAAATATGTATGTACATTTTGTGTGTGTTATTGTGTGAAGGTGTATAATAAGAATAGTTGGGGTGAAAGAAGAATGGTGGTACATGTTGCGGGTGTGAGTACATGTAGTTAAAGCTAGCTAGGTATTATATATGTACCCGGTACACGTCTTTTTGTCTGATCTGCTGCTGCTACTCGACAGTCAGAAAAAGACGCTTTGCGATGATGACGACGATGTTGATAAAATGAGGAAAGGAAAAAGGGAAAGATAGATTGGACAGGAAACAGGCATGACTTGGTGGAAAGTCTTTTGTTACTTTGCAGGGTGCATGGGCACGTATAGGTAGATGGATGTACGTCTGTGTATTATGAAAGTCTATCGACTTTTGATCTGCTCGTGGGCAAGTAGGCAGGCATTGTCTAGTTTTTTGGCAAAGAAAGAGGACCCTGCTTCATGGAGAGAGTGATGCGGACGATGATAAAGATGGGGATGATGATGATGTGCATGAAACAATTGGTTATGTAGTCAGGGAATCATCGGAATTGCCATCAACACGATTCCCATTATCAATCACGTGTTCCGTTTGTCTGGAAGATAGCTACAAAAAATAATGGTGAAATTGTGCCATAAAAGGGAATATATAATACGGGTACATATGCGATACACATACAATTCCATTAATCACTGGTCTTGCACATACTTCATTGAATTACGATCATCTCAATTAAATCCAAAAAGGCAGGAATAAATTAAGCGTACACACTCATATATATCTCGTTATAGTATGCACGGTACTTTCTTTCTGGGGAGACTGTGAAAGTTGATATAATATGCCATACAAAACTAGGTACTAAACATGCAGTAATAATCCCGATATGCGTGTATCAATTCATTGCAACCATTCGAACGTAATTTAGCTTTTTTCAAAGATTGGAAAAGTTTGTCTCATTTAATTTTGTCATCGGATTGAATGAAAGAGAGAAGCTCAGACAGCTTACGGTAATCCAAGTTACACACATTCAACCAATTTTGTTTTCTTTCAATAACTTTTCTTTTCTCTGCCTATAGTTCTCTCTCTCTCTCTGAAAAATCGCGTGTTCGCTCATGCATTTGGAAAGTACCCAAAAAAGTCATCATGTGAAAAAGTGTAACGGTTGTGAAGAGAAGAGTAAAAGAAGCAGAGAGAGAGGGGGAAGGAGAGAGAGAAATCAGTGAAAAAGCAAAGGGAATTGAAACAGTTTACCGTATCGCACAATATAACGCTAAAACTTTAACTAGTTGTGTTTGTGTGCAAATACCGTTGAGCTTACAGCGAAAAAAAATACTCACTGCCTCTATAATAAACATTCCATACACAAACTCTCACTGTGGTATACTGTAATTGCGTCTGTTTGTTTATGCTCTTTCTTCTTTCTCCCCTTCTCTCCCTCTTGGTATTCCCCTATACGACAGTACGTAGGATATATGCATACCGGGAATTACACGAAAGCCAAGATGCATGTGAAAAATCACATCACGGTAACACATATGTGGGATTTGTTTGATCATTCTACCACACTTTTTCATTCCAATCTTCATGCTCTGCTTTCTCTTTCTCTCTCTCTCTCTCTCACTTGATCATTCACATGCATCCCTAAGTTTGCCTAGAAGGATTACTTCTTTTTTTCAGGGATTCTCCCTCTTTTTTTCCACTAAAGACATCAAACAGATATCATTTCTGTGAATCGAGATGGAACACAACAACTCAAACGACTCCTATTTTTTTCTCTCCCACCAAAGCCGAGTACGTGTTTGCTTAGGATAGGTTGATATATAATGCATATGCGAGAAAGAGCTACAGGCATACCAACGCATATACAAAGAAAGCATTTTTCGACTCCCCAGTGATCTCCCTTGTTTAGAATTTGTATTTCCTTTTTGCCCATCCTCCTCTCGCTTTGATCAACATTAAACATTCGTTTTTTTCTACGGGTGTTGTTACGTCTAACAAGTGAGGGAAGTAACGGCACCGTTTTGCATAGCGTCATTGCTGCTGATGACTATGACTGCTCTAAACAAACACCTTTGTTTTATTAATGTGTGGATTGGCAGCGAGGTGGTAAGTTTTACGGGAGGGTACCCGCACGTAGATGAGGGGTGGACGCCAAAAAGCCAAAATTTCATTACGCGCGCCGTGTCGTTGTATAATATGAATGATTATTGAGGGAAGAAACAGAAATGCAGGGAACGGCGTGGGCGGAAAAAAGGAGCAATCATGTCAACGATATGGGGATGTGCTATGTACGCACGCACTACCAGAGACGCTCTATAAGGAAGATACATATCCAGAAATGATTACTTTTCTTTCTACAAACAGGAACATATTGATAGATACGTGATCGAATATCTTTAAAGACGCGCAGTTACCCGGCGATTTGTATTTATGTACGAAAGCGTAATAAAAATATCGAAGAGCAAACAATTCAACTAAATACGGGATTAAATCAGAAAAGTTTGGGTAATATTATGGTCGGGGAATGTGGTTCACTCAAGGCATTGTTGACTGTCACTTGAGAACATTGTTTATAGGGAAGAAAGGTCAGCAGCACGCACACACAGACACACACACACATTGACAGCAGTGGTGCCAAAAGAATCACCCATCCACTAACTTTCTCTCGGTTTTTTTCTCTCGTAATAAAGAATAGGTACAAAATCTGTGGGTCTGTCTATATGTCATAGAGGAGGGGAGAGAGAGAGTGAGTGCGTGTGTTTTTCCACGCTTGGATGGGTACATGATACGTAAATAAAAGCCACAGAGACACACGTTATGGACGTACCTACATGCAATACCAACAATGACTCTCGATTTCATTTTCCCATTTATATTGTATATAATATTATACGGGGAAGTTCATACATATTTTTGTTGTTTTCAACGACTGCCCCTGCTTCTCCGAATGGACGGAGGCAGAGGATAAACAGGCATTTATTTATACAGAAGATTCGGGA
>JAHZNE010007686.1:0-17284 GCA_027744055.1 Callyntrura sp. NNG-2020 | reverse complement strand
ATCCCTAATAAGTGTATACCCACTCTACTTTTCATTGTACTATATTTCTGTAAAAAAAAGATCTTAATGATAGATAATCTTAACTGCGAAACTTATTTAGCATTAAAATTCAAAGACAGTATAATGAAGACTTAAAATTTCGATGTACATGTTTACCCTTATAAAAAAGTTTTCACGGAGACTCGATGGGATACAAAACAGCTTTCTCCTTTCACCACCATTCATATTTCATTCCAGCATTAAGACTGCCATATGCGGAAATTTTCTTTTGCTATTCATGGCTGGCTTTGTTGATGCACACATTAGGAGTACAGGTCTGCCAAGTGGTGCAAACCTCTGGGCCCAAGTCGAAGAATCCAGTTTATAAAAGTTTTTACAGACTTTTTACGTACTTTTTAACTCGTAGTTGTAATAGAGTTGCTGGTGGTGGCGGAATAGTACCTTTCTTCTCCTTTTTCTTTACTTTACTTGCGTAAAGTTTAACTTAACTTCTTTTTTGATTGCACTCCGAAAACAGAATAAGAAGTAGAAGACCAACTCATGTTAAGATTAAAAGTAAATTCATTTACCTAGAAGCCATTCACGCGTACCAAAATTCTCTAATTTTTGGCTGGCATGTGGCACTTTGTAAGAGGCAAAGACTAGAATACGCTGAAGTGTTTCCAAGTGGTTATGGCATATTAAATTCAAGAGAGAAAACTGCTGTGTACATATTATTACGTGTATTGTTACAGATTAGGCTTCTGCTGCACAATTTCTCGTATTCATTTGTGCTGCGTGCAAATATCAATTTTTATATTTTTACAGTCTGTTTATTGTCGTTGCTCATCGCCCCCATCATTTTCTTCTCCTACTTTTCTTCCTTTCTTCTTCTCATTATTTCAATTAAAATTAATTCGAGCCTCTTGGAAATATTTCTCTTCCGTTACCATAAAGTTGAATTACACACGGAAACATCCTACAGCCAAACAGATAGAGTCCTTTATATTCCCTTGACATTCGTTAATTTGAGTGAAACGCACTATATGAATGATTCAATTCCTGTTCTGGAGTAGCATCACCATTATATTCGCCGTGTGTTTACATTATCTCCAAATGTGGTTATAACAACATTGGGAAATCACTTGAATAACAGCAAAATGTAAAAATTGTATTTTCTTTCACCCTGTCTCCGGATCGTTTTATAACATAAGACAACTCTCAGCAATACGCCTAGGAGAACCATTACAAAAATTAAAACTATTCATAATTTTTCAAATTAAATCTTGAATATGCCAAGTAGCGCTTCATATATTTCCTGCCTTATGATTCCGACAAACTACCTTTCGCTTGCTTACTAGTATTACCCCGGCCTTCCATTCTGATAGAATGCTACTGATATTACCCTTGCTTTAGACTGGTACGATTTACTTATTATCAGTAAAGTACAGATGGTAAATCAACTCATCTTTATAATTTCCTGTTTCTTCATCGTGTCTTTGCATAGACATATCACACGCCCTTGCTTTCTTCTTAGTCTTATTGTAACCTTGTGAATATTATAAGTGTTTTTGTATATATTTCCGGCCGGAAGTGTAAATTAATTATCCTACTTCAAGGCCAATTAGCAGGCCAAATCTCTTCCTCTCGTCTTTTCATTTTTTTATGAATTTCTAAACTACATATAGCAACATTATACGCTACCATGCTCCAGGGTACTGTTTACTCTATTGTCTGAATTACGTAAAAGCAAAAGACAAAATTATTCTGGACCAGCACAGGAGTACAGCGATACTTAATACTTTGCTAGCAAAAAAATGAAATGAAAAATGAAAAAAAAATCTCTCAACAGCTACCTACACACGTTTACCTATTTATTATTATTTTACAATCTGCCAGCAACTATTGTTTCGAATGGTATGGCACTAAAATAATTTTTTGGATGAACCTCATCAATATGTTATTTAATTGATTGACTGCGCTAGAGATGATTTAATGCATACGAATTTAAAATACTTACAAGGAATACTGCGGAAGTGATGGATGATTGAAAAGAATGATAAAATAATCCTGGTGATTTGTTACAGCAAACTTCATGGTCGGTTAGTTTGCTGTAAGATGGACTTTTCTACCTTCTAAGTTTGTCTGTGAATAACATTTTATTTGCTAATTGAATACCAAAACTTCTATCTCAATATAAAAATACTTGTAGAATTAAAAGAACTAAAATCAATTTTTTTACTAGAATATTTTTATTTGGAGAATACAAACGCTTACTTTTAAACTAACATTTTTATTGAAAATCCTATTTGATATTTGGAATCTGAATATGTAAATTCCCCACAATGCTATATTTTGCTTATATCCAAAGCATTACACATCATTAAGTTGCACGAGTAACTGTAGAAACTTTTTGTGAAATTGCATTTCTCCTCAATAAAGTTGTACCAAATTTGACATTTTTCTGGATCATGCTATCACCTACGCTTTGTCCGACTATACAACTTTTACCACATGTTTATTTCATTTTAAGCAACATAAACAGGTTAGGTGTTTATATCCAAAACTTCTCAAGTTGCAAATCGTGTATTTTTACTGGGTTATACTTATGTCATCAATGATTTCCTTTATTAGTAGCAGGCTGTCAGGCCATTAATCTTAATAATACACATAAAATCTACTACTGGTTACCGAGCCACCTGTGGCCGATGTCCAACTTGTGGGTCACTGGTGACCCATAGAGAGGTTGATGTCCGGTGACCCATGAACTTTTGTTGTGTTATTGTTCACTTATGACACTGACGATAACATGTAAAATGCGTTGTACAGAACTAGAAGACTGGAACACAATATACCCAAGAAAGCAGAGCGAAAGAACACGTTTGACAACACTTGTTTTTTCGTGTTCGCATCGTCTTCGTGTTTTAGTCGATTTCGTGCTTTAACACGCTCCGTGAATGGAAATCGTGTCGTGTTTCTGCTGTACAATCCCATTTATACGGTTCCATGGTGTACACGGCAATGCGTGTAAATGCTTATGCTCCTGCGAGGGTTACTATTAGTATTTGCTGAGTGCAAAAAATCGTTATCCTGTTTTTGGTACCATAAATAAATACGCTCATTAACTAAATCTCTAACTCTTCTTCTAATTGCATCACCCACTGATAATTTTTTGACACAGTGAAACAGATTATATACTGCCGTACTGCCAAAAGATAACGTAAAAGATTACACGTCTATTCGGTTGATCCTTGTGTGTAAATGATGCATCTTAAAATATTTTCACTGTTCACTTTCTATGCTCCTGAATAAATGAAAGCAGGCTTGCTTGTTTTTAACACAAGGAAACTTCTACGGGGCGCGGGGTTTCTAAAAGTTTGCTAGTTGTACGAGAACAAAGTAAAGGATAAAGATATTTCTCCCTGTCCAACCCGAAACCTACAAAGCTCATTAATAATTTAATAAGCAAACAAGCTCTAATTATTAACTTTTTTGAGCGAAAACAACAGTGACAAGTCAAATAGTCAAGTATTTATTTGCGTCTGGCATGTAGTTTTGGCTTTTGTTTCATCCTACTTTATATGTATACATATTGTATGTAAGCATATATAATAATTTGTCTTTGTAGTTGCTACTTGCTTTCCTTTTGATAAGACCCGGCAATATTAAAAGGTTTAGGGTACCTGTATTTCTGAATTCCACTGCATCAAAAAATTCCACCGTTGCAATGCACATACCAGATCAACGCTATACTACTCCTCCACATAACATTATCATGTATCTGCAACCATTTAGGTTGCGGTTGCACGTCAACTTAGCGAGTGACTAAAGATACAGATACAGTTTTTCACTATTTCATTTTTTTACCATTCCTAGATCTACGTCATGGTCATTAGTTATTTAGCTGAAATAACGTACACATACAGCGAACGGCGTTACTTTGAACATATATTTTTCCTTCGACAGTGACATTCTCGCCTTTTCCAGGGTTTTTATGAAATGTACGGCATTGTTACATAAATGATTACACCGAAAACGAGAGAAGGGAAGGAAATATATATATATATGTGTGTGTGTGTGTGAGTGTAAAGCCAGGTTACGTTTAATCAATTTTCGCTGGTCCACATGCACTGAAAAGTTTGTGGTAAAAAGCACACATACTTTAAACGAAACAACTGTGCACAACTATTCGTACTACTAGAGTGGATACCTTTTGGTAAGTTATAATTTATGCAAGACTAGAAACAGGTACACAATCCAGGCTACCAACATATATCATTTAAACTTGTTTACTTTCCCTTTTTATTCTGTTGCTTTCCACAATGCAGCTAAATAATTTTACATTGTCCATGCAAGCTGTAAATCACAGGCTTCACAGGACTTTTCTTCTTACATTAGCACTATGGTTAACGGTTATCACTATCCGTGGGTATCGTAACATTTTCCAATGATATTTCACACCAGTAAATTCAGACAGGTATGCCAGAGACGAGATACGCTGTTTTACTTCAACTAATTAAAATCTGCTTATAGGTTTTGTTATGTCTTTTCGTAAGTGTGATGTGATTGAAGAAGTTAGCCCGCATTTTCGTTTTACGTGGAACCTTCGGATACAGTTTACCTTTACCTTCCGCTGTTTCAGGTCAGTCCGTATAGACAACAAATGCGTCTCTACTCTTATTCGTACGTTCGTTCGTGCGCCTGCTGGTAACTCGCAGCATTTGTAATCGAGATCGAGGCGGACGCTGTAATATGTTTTATGCTTGATTAAACATTTTCTTGCAATTAGGTATGTCATAAAGCAATAATGTTTTACGCGGTGATGCATTAAGTCATAAGTGGGATACTTCATTGAACTTGTATAAATATAACTTATAAAAACGAAGTAGCCCCTATGCAATTTGCCGAAGCCGTCGATAAACTGTGCAAATATTTCGACAAAGCTAAAACTACTGCAAACTTGTTTGCACGACCGGTGAAAAACAGCATACTAAAGGTAGGCACATTAACAAGTATAGTTTGTTCAAACTTTTGACAAAAGGAATGCAATGTACACAGAAATTTTTAAAGTCAGGCCACTTATACACCTTCCTCGTTCTCATGCATTGATACTCCGAAATATCCACTTTCCGCTTTTTTACTACTTCCCATTCATTGATATTCCTAAATTTCCGTTTTCCTGCTTCTTGCATTGCTTATTGAACTGAACACGCAGACACTAGCCTACGGCATGATTGCAATCAGCGACAAGAGATCAAGACACTAAAAGAACAAACAAAGTTGATTTTTGCAATGTTTCTCAATCCTCTGTTAGCTACATATTTTATGTTCTTTCTGGCTTCCAAGAACAATTCCTTTTTTTATCTTTATATTCATTGTTTAATTTTCTCTAGTTTTGACGATACTACAACTATGGCTTTTAGTGCCGAATTCAATACTACATCTCTACCACAGAGTAGCCCATTAAAAGTTTTCATATTCCTTGATTATAGACGCAAATCAACCTATCCTTTGCTAGTCCTCCCACTGTCTCTCTACTTCTGGTTCTCCAGAGAATTTTCCTCATACAAGTGAAGTATCTTCCTTTCGCTTTCTCGTCTAATTTTCGTTGTTGGAAAGTTGGCAAAAATACTTTTTTTCAGGAACTCATTCAAACACTCAACATACGTTTGCGGTGATGAAGCAGCAGAGTAGTTGATTTAAAGTAAGATGAAAATTGGAATACCGCAAAGAATATCGTCCATAGATGCGTTTGGTAGTAGTAGTACTTTTGTGCAAACTGCAAACGTTCCAAATGTTCATACATACTATATACATTGTTTTCCAATATTTTTTTATTATGCAACAACCGTAAAACTGTTGTACGAGTCGTGTATATTCTGCTGCTGCTTGTACACTAGAGAAATGCAATAAAATTTCCGTGTTTTGCTGTTGTCAGTGGAACGGTCCCTGGAAGGATAATGGCAAAATTATAATGGATGTGGTGGCCGCGGAGCTTTGAATCACATTAACAAATTAAACACCAAACTAGTGGAGTACAACATTTTGGTAGGGAAAGTGTGCATAGCCAATTTACATCTTCGATATAGATAAAACTTTATGCGTATGTTAGAAAATCGATCGCGGGAGCACTGTGCGGTTGGAATAATTTTCAAGATTTACACCACTTCTACCTCCAACATATGGATGGGTAAATGGATAAAAAAAACTGTATTATACAGACACATCAAGCATCCCGTTGGGACGAGAATGGCCCTAAATATCTTATTCTTTATTACCATTCACTACCACCAATCCAACTACTTTAGTGCATTGCAGTTGACTGCAGTGGTGGTATGCAGAGAGGTACACTTAAGCAAAAAAAGATCATCTAAACCACACCAGAGACATATACATTGAAAGGAAAATACGTCTTATAACAATAACGCATAAACAATACTGCATTTTAAAAATTAAACTGCAAAACTTTGTCAAATAATTTGTTGAAAGCTTTTGCTTAAATCTACGTCAGCTCTTTGCACATCATTGATACATGAATTTGGAAACGCTTAAATGTACGAGACACCACGACATAGCAGACAGCTTGGCTGATACTTTTTGTTTCGAAGTTTCATCACCGCTGTCAAAACAAATTCTATGATAAACACAAGAATGGAAGAAAAAAAATCATTTCATCGCATGCACGTTTTTCCTTGCACGTCATAGTGCTGGTTTGGCGTGCTCGGTGTCTTCGTCATTCGTCACGTCATGATTATGATATGATCGTTTTTTTCTCTTCATACGCGCCAGTCTCATATAAATTTTAGACACGACCACACTACAATAATGAATTACATTCTTCTAAAGAAGGTATTGATTTTTTCTCTCGAGATATTAATAATGTATATATGTAAGCAGTAACTATTAACAACATAGTTTCCATATGCTTCCCGTGCCGCCAATACTACATATTTTATATCTGCATCGGAAACTTTTCCATTCAATATAGTTACTTAAGAATGTTGTGCATACTGCAATAGTGCATACTAATGTAGGTAGCCGCACGTCAGCACAAATACTCATGGAGAGCTGGAAGATTAGCATTGCGTTTTCATGGACACCGAACGTATATTTTGTAGTCGTAGTCGTGTAGTCTAACTTTTAGCTGCTACTCCCATTAATTCAGCAAATTTTATTTTTTGATCAGATTAATTAAATCCGAGGGAAAAACAAAAAAACGTCGTGGTTCCCATACTTTTGCCTGGAAGATGGCAGGTATAAGAAAACAATGAGTCTGAATGTAATTTTTATTTTATCAAACAGTAATATGCTGGGAATCTGGGAACATCAATACTGTAGTAGTATGAATCCACGACAACGGCACAACACATATTATCATGTGTTATTATAGTTTCTATGTCATTTTCACAATCGTTTTTTGCTAAACGGGTAGAAAAGGTAGGAAATCATTATTATTATCATTGATTTATCGAGCAATGCATTATACACTACTATATCATATTATTAGGTAGTGCAGTACATGCGATACCTTATGGATTTTGCATTTCAGTTAGTGGGGTCCTCCGACCGTACACAACACTTGTCCTCCTAAACCACATGACTTAGGAAAAAGTGAAGTGGAGGATCGGTTTCTATGTACCACTAGTTGTGCATCCGGGTCGGGTTTTTGTTTTGACTCCGTGCCCCTCCAGGAACCCAGGGGGTTTTAACATCAAGAAAGTTCAAAGGAAATTTGGGTTTTGAAATTCGGTACCTCCTAAGGAGTTTGTACTAAGTTTGACACGGATTGGTTGACCTCTGTTAACCCCGGAGGGTTTTAAATTGGAAATTTCGAAATTTGTTTCTTTTGTAATTTGAACACATTTCATCCGATTGAGAAGGAGTTTTTTAAAATTGAGTTGTTTTCTCAAGAGTTATAAAATATGTCAACATTGCATGTTAATAATGCCCCTTGCCACAGCATCACGTACTTAATTTGAGATTTTACATAGCAACTCGGGTTAAAGTTTAAAGCAATGGGAGCTTGCAATAAATTACGTGTATACACACCATCACCAAGTTTGACCAATTGATGAACCACAGTTACGCCCAGGGGCTCAGGGGCTACATGCTTACTGTTAGTGTTAGCTTTGTAAATGTTGTAAATGCATGAGCACCTACGTTACGTTTTTTACAAGAATCGAATCTACGTTTTTAATCCTAACTTTTAAACATGTAAAGGAAAATCATAGGCATTGTGAACTGTTTGGGAGTAAAAAAATGCATAAATCATTTCCTTTACACAATATTGAGACTTTTGATCTGATTACGGTTATTTTCTCTTCAATTTCCCTCAGACGAGGAATACTTTCAAGGCCATAAGGTCAAAACGAAATGAGCCGAAAGAAAAGTGCTGGAAAAGAGTTATTTGACATTCTCCCGTCGGCACACAAAGATATTTTGTTCGATTTGTTGACACAGTAAACGCCACCGTTCAATTTCTTTGGGAAAAATGTCCTTTTTCAGACTGAGACGTAGAGAAACATTGATAATTTATATACCATATTTTTTGGTAAAAAGTGCAGCTTTGGTGGCATCAAATGTATATCCGCAGACTGTATGGCAAGTTGCCCATAATTCCGAGATAAATAGTCGAGAAATAAAAGTGTAAAGGAAAAATGTTTTCTTACCTTTCCAAAACTCCCCTTTCCAATGGCACGCAATATTTGGAAATGGTCGAAGTTCACTGCAAATGTAAAAAAAATATCATATAAGTAAAATACCATATAGCCATACCTAAAATAATTTTTTGACTGTTTTCTAGTTCACGGCTGTACTGTATAGCGTGCAAAAACAGTGGTTAACCTCTTATCATGTTGCCACTCAATAATCATATGCCAAAAACGTTACCTTTATTTTGACGTGCCTACATAATAGCCAAATGCATAGTATAGTGGACCGAAAGTAAGTACGTTGTCGTTAAAAAAAACTGTCTAATAAAATGTGTAGCGTTTATGATGAAAATTAAGGAAAGCTACGACGCGACGGTGCCCTAGCACAGAAAATGAAGACATGGCTTATTTTAGCTCGAGTTTTTTCCCCAGAAAAAACGTGATAAAATATTCCAGTTTTAATTTTATGCATTCTCCAACTCCCTCTTTATGCATACAATTTAGTGACGAACACATGCACATTGTCTGGAGTGTTGTAAACTTTTAGTAAGCAATGTTGAATGAAGGATCCAGAGATTAGCACGCGTTTTTACAATTAGCGTATCTGCATTGTTAAGAAAGTCTGTATTTGTTTGTAATAAATGCAGCAGCAAAATATCAGTTGGTGAACGCTTTGGTGGTAGGTGAAGAATGCATTGGATTGATTCTGAAGGCCGAATTAAGATAAGAAATTACTCAGATGGGTTGTCATTTCGTAGTTTTTACAAATTTACAAGCCGATAAGTGTAGGTGCACGGAATGGCAGCCTAATTGAGGTGGGAGATGGATGGAACAACAAGATATTTTGTGATTTTTTAGTATTTCGTTTTGGCTAAGCACATTTATATTTATACTTAACATTTATAAAATTGAATCTTCTTAGAAGTGTGGTGTGATTATGGATTATACTTAAATATGGGAAATTTTAAAATGTTTTAATTATGTCGGTGTTAATGCTCTTCTAGTTCTAATTCGGTTACTGCACATACTATTATTACAGCCCCCGGATTTGGCATTACTCTAAAGTTGTTTAAACAACAGCTTCGTAGGTCATGCGTCATAGGTACTGTAATCGGGATCCAGTTTTCTAATTTGCATACAGCTAGCACATTGAACTTCACTATTTTCGAAACAGAATCCTGTTTATATAGCTAGCCTTTACAACTTATTTATATGTAGCCTATTTTATTTACGACATGAAGACATATATGCCAATTATATTGTAAATCCCAAAAATACCCACTACAAAGTAATTAAGTAATAGAGAAAAGAGCAGAAGCTTCTTCTCATCCTCCAAGTCAAATTGTATATGTAGACTTCACAAAAGAGCAGAGAACATGCCTAAATTTGCAACTAACGTTGCCAGATCCATTAGTCGTTTACCTCAATTTTTTTACCGTGCATGAAAAAATGATTAATAATAAATAAGGATTTCACCTAGTGCCTTCGCCTGTCAGGTCTTGCATAACATCTTAATTCTTTTAACGAAAGACGAAGAATAAGAAACAACGAGAAAGAAGCGGATGTCATTTTGCAATATGGCGCGGTTCTTTAACCTGATAAAAAGGCCATCCGTCATTTGCCCTAAACCACATAACAACAAGAATCTAATTCTCTAAGAAAGGTATTAATGGCTTCCCACACCAAGAGCAAGATAATGTATTATGATCTGGACGGAAGTAAGTTTAAGAGCACAGATAGAAAATGTAGGTGTAATAGTAGCACGTTCTGAGAAACGGAAGTCAACTCTCAATAGCTTCCTTCTGAGCGTAGGGGACAGAGTTCATCCTCTGTTATAAGCTAGCCATTGTCGTACAGAATGACAACAATCAATTCCCCGACTTTGTTAGTACTGCCAGGCGAATCAGTAATTGTATGGGAAGGGGGAAACCGAACAAATAAGAAGAGGTTGATTAAAAAACACGCCATTCAAAATAGACAAACGACAAACCGCAGATACAGAAGTGTGTAACTGGAATTACAAATAAAAAAACTAGTCATAGCAACTCAATTAATTGCTGTGTTACTGTATTTCCATACCAACTGCAGCTACAGGTACGTTTGTGTAACTGAAAAAGCAACACTTGCAGCAACACAAATTAGAATATAAGTAGTAGAGCTTGTTAATTGTCATTCTGCCATGATTTTACAAGACACCAACATGGTGTAGCAGTAGCACCGCTGCTTCTTCTTCTTTGAAATTCGCTGTCAACAAACGACAAACACCCTATGTGTGAGTGTCTGCTTTTAAAAAATAATATTTTAAATAAAATGAAGACGACAACTACAGACAACAGAGTACATGAGTCTCCCTTCCCTTCGGTTTTTCATACGTTTGGTAGTCGGTAACAGTATCCGTGTGGCATGGTGGTGTGCGGGGAATATGATGGTTACATCTGATTAGACAGTGTGATAACACCTAAGTTAAGCATTATGTAAATATATGTATAGTGTATAGTAGTAATATATTAAACATAATAAGAAAAATGTGTTTGTGCAACTTAGGAAAGACCACGATGGTGAAACTTCATGTTGACTCTACTAAGTTAATTATCTTTCAGCCATCCATCTTCACAGCAAAGTCATATTTCATCTTCTATCATGAACTTCATCATCATCATCATCGTTGTCGTTGCAATGCAGTGGTATTAGTAGAGTCCGTCTTCCATCATTTGCTTCGCCTTTTTCTAATGTTGCTCGTCACGAAAATAAAAACGTTCAACGATTGTTATACTCTTATCTGGCGCTGAAAGTTTACATGAGGATATGAATGATGAAAACGATTTTTTATCATAACAGGATTTTTCTCTCTAACAATTTTACTTAGGTCTTTAGGGTGTGGACCAATTTATCGTGTTAAAATGTAATTTCACATTAATGAGCGACTCTGCTCTGCCTTAGGAGTCGTTTCCAATTTGAAGGCAACGTTGATGGTTATGGGTAAAACGGGAAAATGTTATAAAATTAGGAGCAAGTAAAGTGTAGCACTTTCCTCTACCACTGTCGCTGCTGGAACTTGGAGTTTGAAAAGTTCAAGCTTTTTACTATTGCTATGTATGTTGTATGTAACGCATTTTTAGCAAAGCGTATGGAAATTTTAGTGTCAGGGTTTGCAGGCATATTATTCTGGTCGTTTGCAGAATAACTCTTCCGTGAAAATGAATTTTAGTTTTATTTTCGAGAGTCGATATGTGTACCTTACACCTCGGACGAGTTAAAAAAAATGCGTCCCTGGGATTAAACCTCTTTGCCCCAGAGATAACCGCCGGGGTCAATCCCAACTTTATAAATACATACATAAAAGCAGAGTAAAATTTGTAGATATTCATTCTCCCAACTTTCGCAAAAGACGTTGGCCCTTAAAAGTTCCGGACAGCATAAAATTTTAAAGTTTTCTTTACGCGTAATTTAAAGTCTTCATAGTTTGAACAGTGCATTCGTCAATCCGAATAGTTTCTAACTTACATAAACTGTCATACTGATTGAACAAGTGCTACTTCTTTAGTAAAGAACAGAGCAGTAGTGAAAAACCATGACAGATAATTTTCATATCACCCTTTTCTCATAGTAAACTTCGCATAATACAAGGTGGAAGGATTCGTGGATAACTTATAGTCTTATACATACATATATAAGTTATCTGATTGTAACATAAGGGTAAAAATACGAACATGTTGCATTTAAAAATGATATTGTATCCAGTTACTTCAGAATAATGATATTAATATTTTCAAAAGAAAGAAACCATCAAAGAGCACCCTATTACAAAATAATGATGTAAGTTATGCAAGTAAAAAGAAGTTCTGTATGATATCAACTAAGAATGCATTGAAAGGGTAAAATCACAACACCATTCTTCTAAATGACTAGAAATTTTAGTAGAACCTTTGTTAAAGAAAAAATTAGTGTTGATGTGTGCCGTAGTCTAAACTATAAACTGGAGGAATATTAATATGAACTTCATTCTATCACGGGTATTTAGTTAAAATTGTTCAGTATATTTTGATTTTTTTGTACATTTGTATAATAAAATTGTACTTTTGTACTTGATGTAATATTTCAGGCTAATAAAACTCGTTGTATAATTTTCTCATACTATGTTGTTCCAATTAAATATACAATATATTAGTGTTAGTCACGAATACGAAAGTTTAAAAATGCGAAATACGAAATGCGTAATTTACACGGCTTTATGTCGCATAGTAGTAATACTGTTTATAAATAAGCGAAGGTGGAAATTCTTTCTCAAACCCTTGCGGTACCCGACATTATTGCAGCATTATTTCCTACACGTTATGAATCCAGTTTCAATGAAGTTATAACCACCGAAAGCATGTATACGTTTAAAAGATTGTTAACGTGACTACGATGTTGTATGTCTGTGTCTGGACTTGATTACTTAGATGTGACAGGACGGATTGATCTCAAATTCGCCAAAGACACCTTAAGTCAATATAACTTATGAGTTCGTAGTTGGGTTCCTTAGACCAACCCCCAGGGGATAGCAGAAGCCGCAATAAACAACGTCTAAACAACATCATATATACTTCATATACAACTAGAACCTTTGACACGGATTTATTGAATCAAGCGATCTTCTAGGTCCATCAAACGTTTATTTTTGTTTAGCTCATAGTTCTGACACGTTAAAGCTAATCAACTCGTGTTACCAGGAAATTAACTTAATATCAAGTAACATTTTTCAGAGCTTTCGGTTGTTTCCTGGTCTGTTAGAGTTTACAAGTTCTAGTTAGTTTGTAATTATGATTCCGTTGTTGCTGGACATATATCAAGCTTGGAATTAGTTTTTCATTTCTTTACATATTACCTTGTTACCTGTTTGATTTTTATCAAAGTGGGGTAACAATTTGCGTAAACAAAAAGGTTTTGTATAAGTCAATTCCTGTGGGTAATCTCATTGAATGACGACAAACAATCTCATTACCAAATATAATTTACACAAATAAGTATATGTTTATTTATTCAAAAGAGTGGTTCATTCTACGCCTGACAATGGCAACTTTGAATATTTCCATTTATGTGTAAAACAGTGTTATACACTGTTAAAACAACCACAAAATATGTTGATAACGGTGAACGGAAATCATTTTCTAGTATTATTATCAGTATTTTATACGAAATGTATAGAAGTGTTGAGCATAGTTCACTACACGATCATAATAAATTGCCTTGAAACATTGAACTTTGGGGAAGGAAATATGATATGTGTAACATTGTGTAAACAGTAATAATGACAGAGATAAATCAATTTAATGGTGCTACAAATTTGGTGTAAACAGCACGCAAAAAATAACTTTCATCTATAAAATATGTAGTGTCATATATAAATTTGTAATATCAACACCTCAACTACAAAGATTTTCACAATAACACAAGAATGCTTTTCCGTGTTTTTGTTCGCCGTAATCAGATTATGGAAGTCATTTCTACTTTTCAGGTAAAATTACTTTATGCTTCATATGTAAGTCTAATTTTGCATGTTACTTCTTTTCGATTCCACCTACACGCCAGCCCGTTTCCGTTACATTTGAGAACCTCCCAGTACGCAAAATGACCCCCAGTATGGAAGAGAACGACCAAACAAACTAAAAACATCAGTTTCTGTAGAAAATGTGTGAACATACAGACTTCAAAACATTACGATTACTGCATTACTACTAGCAAGCAATAAGCTGGTATCAACTCAACTTTCTCACTCGTGTCCATTTTGATATCTCAAAGTATTCGTTCCTCATTTTTGTCAAGAACTTTGGTGGTACGTATTTTGGGAAAGCTAGATAATAAAGCAAGATATGTAACATGATTTAAAAACTTCTGGGCACTTCTTGTCTCACTGTGGCGAGTTAGAGATCATCTTCGAACTTGATCTGATGACTTGTATTGTATAGATTGTCGACTGGTGAAAACAGATTTTTAAAATTTCATGTAGTTTCTCAGATAGTTTGTTACAGACACACGCTCATTTACCCAGACGATAACGACAACACGATAGAAGCATTAACTTCTGTTATGCACTGAAGTGCACAAAAACCAGAATCTAATAATCTAAAAAGTCAAGTAACATTCAATAATTTATCATATTTCACATCACCTCACACAACACTCTAAACTTTAATGTTTGAACTTATTACTATTACGTATGAAACGGCAGATACACTTCTTAAATGTATGTTTCATAATTCGTACTTAACACTGTGCATCCACAGACTTAAGGATAAACTTGGTGGCAACATACTTCAATCTTAACATGTACGCAGGGTTTGGTGTTTATAAGCCAACGCGCATTCGACGTCAGAGCAGATCAAAGGTCAAAATGGAATAATTTCTGTAAATTGTAAATGGATATGATTTTTAATCATATTTTTAGAAGTACATAGTTGAAGACCAATTGTTGTTAACTTTCTATTTTAGTTTACAGTGTAATTTACATTTACAATTTGCATTCGTTACAATACACAGAGGTGTAGTAAACATTACTTGCAGATTAATGGGCTTGGAATAACTATGCTACTTCCATTAAAGTAAAAATTAAAGTACGTTACAATCTAATGTACTCAAGTCAGTAGTTCATACAATTTAGTTTTTTTTAAAGAAAGTCAACTTTTGCTTCACATTTTCAAGATGGATTTATGAAATAAAGATAGTGAAAAGGACGAACTTCCATCCTAACACACAGAGTATATTTTGAATCCTAACTATCCGATCCGTGCATATATAACTGTACCTTTTACTTTACTCTTTCTACTATTACAAATTTTAGGGGAATGTTCTAAGAGAGTTGATTGGGAACGAAAACTCAGTTGACATGAAAAATTTAACCTTGTTGTTCGTCAGCGAGTTTGCAGCTAGAATATGTGAGCAGCAGTCATCTTCTGTTTTATTGGACACACGATAAATATAGACATCTGCCGTTTTGAATTTGACAGTTACAGCATGTAGAAACTTTTTAATGAAACTTTAATATTCATGAACTCCATTTTGCTTGGATCATTTGAACCTTTTGATTTTTTAAAACTAATCCAAACTGTTTAAAACCCCTTATATGTAACCACCGAAAGCGCAAAATCATACGTACGAAAACGTGCCTATACAAGCTTGCAGTAGTTAAGAAGGTGTACACCGGATAATAGCATACCTTGCAAATTTGACAATTTATTGTAACACTATTGTATGCTTCAGAGTAGAATCTTAATAATCCTATCATATCGTCCTCTGAGCAAGCTTGAATTGTTTTAATTATTATTACGGGGTAATGTGTAGTCTTACATAACATATTTCGAATCTTCTAACCAAAAAGTCCAAGATACACTAGATTGAAATATTTCAAAATTTCAAAATAACTCTGTATTTCATTATGTTCTGTGAAGATAAGTTTATCAGCTAAAATACCTTCGAAGTAGTTCTATAATACAAATAAAATGCGTTTTCTCCACATTGTTCAGCAGAACATTTATGTAACAGTGAAAGTACTAACAAGGACTGTACAAAACGTGTCCTCTCGGGATCACATTGAATTTAACATTAAAAGTATATTTCTGCAAACATAAAAACTACTGTATATCTGAATGGTCAATCCGAGTTATATGCCACGTTAAAACGATCCAGGCATGGCTGTTCTTTTTTGCTAGCTTTCTCTTTCTAAAATTATAATAAAAATATATTCAAATGTGCTGACAAACAGACACGTGTTGCATAATCCTTGTAAGTGCATATAAGAAAACAACTGCACATTTATATACACCCACATCTACATAGCAATTTACAATATTATGCAACACAGTCTTATCTTACGTATATATTTATGCATGTCTCAATGGGGAAAACTACAATGAAATATTATTTCTATCTCCGGCATTGACGAAATTAAGTTTGTCACTCGTCCTTTTTGTAAAACGGAAAGAAATAGGCACGAGTACTCAAGTTGACAGTATAATCCAATTGTAAAAAATCTTTGAAAGTATCCTCCGTTCCTATCATCATCAAACTGGGAAATGGAGGCGCTAGCAAGTATTACAACAGACTGGCAAAAACGCCGAAGCTCACGTACACATGAATCCATGAAGGTACTTTTATCTGTAACACTGCAATGATACTAACCTTCCATATACTAGCATAGAATCTTTTACCTATTATTGTGAACAACCTGAAGTTTTAGAGGGTATTGCGCAGCCTGTGCAGAAAATCAAAGTGTTTTATAGCAATGCCAATTAGGGGTACCACGTGCAATGTTTAGAGCAAAGGCGTTGCCGTATGGTGTTCAAATAATGTACAGTTGTATAAAAGGAAACAACCTTGAATGTGCTGAATTCGTAATTAGTAGATACAACCTAAATGCTATGACGGAGAAAAGAAAGAAACAGAACTGAAGGATAAATTCAATTTAGTCTGTAATAGAGTTAGTCTACTTGTTATATTATTCTGTCTATAAATACAAACTGGGTATAAATTTGTTAACTACGGAGAGCATTTTAATGCTAAAGTAGTTTATCCGATCAGTATGTTTGTCTGTCTGTGTGTCTGTCTGTCCGTCCGTCTGTCTGTCTGTCTGTCTGTAATCACGATAACTCTTCAGGGAGTTGACGGATTCCGCTGAA
>JAHZNE010007685.1:0-17096 GCA_027744055.1 Callyntrura sp. NNG-2020 | reverse complement strand
CTAATGAACAATGTAGCTCGGGGTTTTTGTCCCCTCGGCCAAACACAGAATGAGTACAGGAATGAGTACAGGAATGAATACTGGAATGAATACTGGAATGAATACAATGAATCGACACAGGAGACGTACCTATGTCGATGCAACAAAGAAACAAAGAACACAATACACACACTACATTACACACTACTGTAAGACTTCCTTACAAAAAACAAAGCAGTAATAATTGCTACAACGCGGAATATCATGCGCTCAAATTAAATTTTGGTCGTTGTACTATGTCCGGCAATTAACAAATTTATGTTTTTAGTAAATTAATGATTGACTGACCTTGTATATGCAGAGTGGGAGTATGTACCTACCCATGCAGAATGCCTGTTTCAATACGGGTTGCAATGCTAAGGCACACATAATAAACGCAGTTCTTCTATTCATCTATTCTATACATGTAATGTTTTTTAATTAAGTCCAACAGCCTAAATCTGTCGTCTTCCGGAAATAGAATTTAAAAATTTATAATTCCCAGGTTTTACTACCGGGGTACTATTGCAGACTCCTCCGCGGTGGGATTATTTCACCTGAAATCATGGCGGTTGAAGTAGCGATGGCGGTTGTATAGACCTTACTAACTTTCTAAAGTATTCATATTTTGCTGTGAAAGTAATGGACAATTCACCTATTTGTGCATACTATAAAAAATAAACGGTATGGGTTGACAAATTTAAAACCATCCGTAACAGAACTATAACTAGTACTACTGCACCCAGTTGCTGCCTGCATAACCCATTTTCGTTTTTATAATATAGCGATATAGCCCATACAAGACGGTCCGACAATGGAGGTTTTTCCTTATGAGATTGCTCCCATTTCCGCGATTTAACACCCGGGAGCCGATCCAAGGTAATTGTTACCTATCTTTGACCTCTAGTAAGATATAATTTCTATATACATATATGAATATATACGAATAAAAAAAATGAAAAATTAGATTTTCTTTCCGAGTTACGAACCGACAAACAGCCTGGATTCTACGTAAATTTCAATTTATAATCTGAGCTACGCCCGTCCTAAATAAATACTATTAATCAAGATATTTGTTTTTTCACCAAACATGAAAAATACCATATTCAATTTAACTGTTTTTGGTTGCCCTTATATACATTCTATAAACATACTCTGCTATTTAATTGAAAGGTTGTTGCTCATAAATAAATTGTATTAGAATTTTCAAAATGTTATTTCAATACAAAACAAAGTTAATTCTCTACAAGTGAGTTTCGCAAAATACCAACTTTTTAAACGTTCCTCTTGCCGAAAAACTTCCTGAAGTTGGTAAACCGTAATAATGGCTTGATTATTAAAACTATTAAAATTGATCAAATACCAAAGTGACGTGTTTGTACTATCGTTTATGCAAAAGCTAAATTAAAGTTAGTTCGACTTTACTATCCACCTACTTTGGGCGTTGGCTATGTCAACTGTTGTCTGAACGATTTAAACCTAAACCTCAATTCGAATTCAAACATCAGACGCAGTATTTTTTAAACGTAAAAATAATAATGATCACCAACAGAATTCTGAGAAAAATTAGTAAAAACTGGAAGTTTCCATACTGTGCAGAAGCTCTGAGTTTTCACAAAGTAGTGTTCAACTACATGCCCGCAGCTGTTTTGGAATGGGGCATAGTGGAAAGGCGGTTTTACACCGAAAGTCAAAAGAAAAGCAAGTACTGCCTTTGGTATTTCAGCATGTTTGTAATAGCTGGCGTGGTAGGTTTTGGATCATGTATGAATGTGTTGGTTCATTATACTAAAGCAAACATCATTCAAATCATACTGGCAGCAATCTCTGCAACATTGTCCTTTTGCATGTGGGCACAGGGTGCTGTAATTATGAGAGACACACCAAACATTTGTAAAGGTATGAACGACTTTATGGAACTGGGACTGCAATTCGGTAAGGAATCTTAATGATCCATTCACTTACAAGGGAACATCGGAATCACAGAGATCGGCTTCAAATTTTTATGTAGTCAGTACTGGGAAAAATTCATTTGATTTTTTGAAAATTAGCAAAGGGGGACCCTTCTCTCGCTCTCAATTTCCCATGTTAATTACCATTAGGATTTTCCCCAAAAACTGATTTAAAAAAATATATCAGAGTCTTATATTGATAAGAGCATTGCTACATAAAAAATATGAAGCCGATCGCTGTGAAACCCCCTCCAACGTTCCCTCGTTACTCATATTTTAAACTTTTACAGAATATTTATTACCCGAATTTGATTTGTGTTTATTTGACGTTGAAGTTAATCAACAAAAACAACAAATATTTTCAAGAAATTTGGACATCGCCGGGATTCTTGCGGCTGTGGCGCTGCACTCCATTATTGCTACAGGGCTCCTTCTGCAAATTCCTTTTATTTGTGTGGCCATATACTTTAGGCTGGATCCATTTTACTACACATTTCATTCCTGTACTTTAGCACGGGTTCTCTTCACCAGCATTTGCGTCATGGAATGTTGTCGTTTTGTTACTCTTATGAGTTGTTTTGTATTTTTACTAATCGAATTGCTAATGACGGGGTTGTCAGAAATGAAACACATTCCAACTGGAAGGTTGTATGATGGCAGATTCTTTCGTTGGTACAGTGCTTTCCAAATAGGTTACAACGGGGTTCACTATACGCTTAATTGGTTTAGTGCTATTGCTGTATCCGACTGTGCAGTTCTTATAATTTTATGCAATGTTGGTGCCCTCAAATTTGTAACTGCATTGCCATGGCAAATACATTTAGTAATCGTGTTTATGTCTGCAGTAGCACCTTTTCTCTTTTTCACCAGCTTTCATTGTCTTACTAAGGTGAGTATTGAGACGAATGCTTTGTTGAGAAATAGAAGGGCCAAGCGGGAATTTGAAGAAGCAATGACTCATTCCTGTTTGCAGGGGATTGATTTAAAAATGATACGTGTGAAGTACGCTGCAACAAAAGCAATGGCTATTCGGTGTGGACCATGGTTTTACTTTATACAAGGAATAGAGATTACAGCACTGTTTTGGATTGTTACTAGAACTGTGGATGGGTTGCTGTTATTTTAATCTACAAAGGTGATAAGATAGTTCGGTTTCATGAATGCAAATTTTATTGACAGTATTACCAAAGGACTCACGATTGCTTCTTGAAATAATAGGAGTTTTTAAAAAGTTTTCTACCCTTGGTTGCATCTTTTTGTTAACGTTGCTTTAAAATAAATCGATTCTTATGAACAATTCTTAATCAGTCATGTATCATATATTTGATCATTGATCAGGTGAACAAATCTTATGGGCGTAATTTCACGGTAAAAAGTTCAATACTTATACAAAATATGAAACTGTCCATGTACTACATGTGCAGATGCTATATTGTAGTGTGTCTCATTTTGTTATAATATGGATAATTTTGTGCTATCATTGACAGTACCTATAGTCTTAATAAACGTCGCAATAAAAATATAGAAAAACTATTAAACAGGTAAAATACATTTTTTTAGATTTTGCTTTGTACGTACAAGATACTGATTGTTCGGAACATAATGCAATAACAGAAAATAATAAATGCATAGAAAAATTAGCGTAAAAGCAAAATAGTACCGTATGTGCAAATAGAAATGATTGTCCAAAGGGGTATAGATATAATACTAGTAGAAGCAGTACAACGTGTCGTTGAAGTACGGTAGGGCGCTTGTATTTCCAGAATGGTGAAGTGTGAAATACGATTATTTATGATTTTGAGCTGCTACCGATGTTATCTCTATTTAGTTGTCACCTTGTTTGCATTTGCCTAATTATTTTTATATTTGAGAGCACATCTCTGTGTTTTTGATCTGTACTGTAGTGTCAGTCTAGCGTTTCTACTTACTACTTTAAACTATGAAACTCATTCATTCCGAGTATACTCACTCACATTGTCAGTGCTGAGTTTCGTGCTGCATCTAAATATTTATTTTACGTATGCCAACGGTACATCTTGTACTGAAAGTCACAGCATTACTCACGCAGCTTTCCCAGTTCATAGAGTGTATACAATATAGAAATTTTCCAAATTATCAGGGTGTTTCAATCTTCTAATTATTCTCAGAAAAATTCTCAAAGTAATATCCTGTGGGGGTGGGGTTACCTAAAGGAATAAACTGTTCCAACAGTAGGTGCTTCGTAAAAGCATATGTGTAAATTCTTTCGTAACTCAGTAGCGGTGCTATCGACTTGAGATTTTTGGTGGTTGGTCAAAAAGATGAGATTTTCTCCATTTTCTGGGATGTTGACCCATTTTTCAATGTAAAATTTCAACGTTTCAACAAAATTTTACAATAGAACCTTTTTTAGGAAATGAAATTTTTGGGTAAGAATTAGTTGTGATTTTAGCCTGTTCGACAAAATAAGTTGGGATTATTTAAATTTTGGGCAGTTGGGAGTTACAGGCCTTTTTGCAAGAATTTACACGTATGCGTAAAAGAAAAAGCTAATATCTTTGTAAGTGGTTACATTTGGATATACAATGGAGAAGTTCCAATAAGTTCATATAAAATTGCACCTTCTTTACTTGTATAAAGTAAAAATGTAAACATTATTTGGTTGATTTAAAATAGGCTAAATATGCACATTTTTGTTACAACGGTAAGTTTATAAAGGAAGTATAGTTTGTTTTAATAGTATATTGAAAAATTGTTTGTTACATCAAATTATGTTAAGGAAGAATTTACATATTTGAATCTAACATTGTAGATGTAGACTATGAGACAGAAACAACCATCTAGTCTAGAACTCATAATACAACGCCATGTGACTATAAAAACCATTTCCAGTGTCTTTCATATTCGTCCTGTTGCGTAATAAGAAAATAAAGCACTATATGGAAATGTAGTAAGCTCCCCCGGATATGACCAGCTCCCTCAGAAAATTCCAAGTGATCCACGATTCCAAATGCTGACACCGTTTAGCTTACCTTACTCAAAAGAATAGCTCACAGCAAATACGTTTTAGCTAATACATATGACACACAGTTTTACAGAATTTTTTCGACGCAGTGTTGTGTAACGCTTGTGGTGAAAACCATTTACTTTACTTTACCCTACGCTCAACACTACTGAATATTGTAGTGGATTATCATGTAATCATCCCAGAATACACTAAATTGGTTTTTCTCGTTGATTCATGACTTTGTATTGCTCGATCGCGAAATTTTTCCTTTTACCATCTACCGCTGACAACAGCTTAATTATCAAAACCCTTTATCGTTGGTGGTTTGATTTACCCTTTTGTGTATTCTACATTCTCCAACTTTGTCTTTGGTCTTCACGCAAAACAAGGTAAAGAAGAGGATACAAGCGTTCAATTTGGTTTTTGATTTCCTTTTTCAGCTCCATCCCTTACTTTCATGCATGGGACACGCTCTTCCTTTTACTTCCTCTCCGCTTTCTGTTATCAAAGAAGCTGTATTTAACCACGACAAAATCCTTGATCTCTTTTTGAAATGATGATGTTTTGATCTGCACCCCTGGGATTACACAAGCGTTCTTGGGAGAAAGTCCGGTAATATTTTAGAGAACGAAATCGTCTGATGAGTACTGTAGCGGAAATTTGGCATTTTCTTGTGTAAAACCTTAAAGAGCAGATTGCTGCTTCATTACGTTCAAATGCGATGACTCATCGTCATCATCAGCATGACTCGTGAAGCATTGTATTTCATCACTATGAAATATGCCAGAAACTGGGAAAGTTTGTTATCATGCCAATGACGTCACGATTACTGTAACATACGATAGTTCCAATAAGTTTCCAAAATCCGAGAAAAAAGTAGCACCTGAGTGTAGCCCATACATGAAGGATTTTCGTACGTGTTGTAGGGAGAATATATGTTTTCGTACTTGAATGATATTGTCTCCATGTTGTATGATTATGTCAACTAAAGCTTATTAGGAACACTATGATCTCTGAAACTAGCTCTCACTGTCATGAGAAGGTGAGCGATCATCCGGAGATTTAAGTGAGATATGAAATTATTACATCAACGGTGGCGGCAAAGAACCGATAACTGAAATGCGATAAAAAGTCGTTTACATAAAAAAATGCATTGTCCAATTTGTTTAAATTTGTCATGGATTTGGTGAAAGTTGTTATTGTCATAATACTACTTCCATGTCAGGTATCATCTTCTACAACGGTGTGCTTTATTCCCGTCGTTTTACAGGAGTCTGAATATTTTTTATGGAAAACTAAACATATTTACTACGTTAGTAGGGATCACAGTGGTGTACGGAATAGTATCATATGCTCAGTAAGTTGGCAACAGAATTTGCAATAAAGCAATGCACAATGGTAATTTTAATTGTAATTTCAGCAATTTGTAAACTGCATGGACCATTTTTAAAATTTGTAGTAAAGTCAAATAAAATTAATACCTAAAAAATTTTCTACTCTAATGTGAGGTATTTACACTTGTTAAATTTTCACCTTAAATGTGAACATCCCATCAGGGACATGTAAAGAAGAAAGAAATTCATGCTTGGCGAACACGCTTTTAACAGATCTTTCCCTGTTACACATCTATAATTAGGAAGTGAACTAGAAAGCAATAAGAAAAGGTGAAAGTATTAGATAAAGTGGATGACAGAAACGCTGGACATAGTGAGACCCGTACTTTCCCTCGTGAGTGTAGTATATTCATTACTAGGGTAGCCATCATAATGTAATTTTGGAGAATTAAATTATGCAATTTCAAAAAATTTGTTATGCGAAATTATTTCATAAATTTTTTTATGTAAACTGTCGATATAAGTATCAAATATAAAATTAAAAAGGTCGAAACAACATTTCATCACTATTTCTCCGTTTTAGCTCGATTCTGATGTTAGAGGTGCCATTTAAAAGCTAAAAAGTTGCAGTTTACTGCATAAGAAGCTGGGCTTTAAATTTTGAAACCCCCATGAAAATATGGCGTTTTTTAAATTTTAAGACGGAGCTAAACAACCTAACGGATAATTGTAATCAACATATTTCAATGGGAATTCAAAATGTTTGATTAGATTGAGTCGATACCTTATACCTTCAAACGTTGCCAGGATCTCTCTATTCACTTTAAATACACCATCAGCAAGTGTATTCAGGACCGCAATTTCAGTCAGATTTGGGAGACACCCGAGATATTTGTCTTACTAATATACATATTTGTCACTTTAAGCCTGAAAAATATTGGTTATACAAACAATGCCTTTTCCTATCATAATATGCATTTTTAATAGGTAAAAATTACCACTATGGGAATTATGCACTCATTATCATCTCATTATGCAATGGTATGCAAAAAATCCCAAATATCTTAGTATATGCCAAAACGTCCGCTGACAAAATTTGACCTGATAGAGACCGACACTTTGTGGCATCATGCAAAACTATGCGTATTATGCATTACGGCTACCCTATTGATTACACTAGTTACGTATGCAAACATGTAATACATATCACCTGGAAAGTTGAAGACGTACCACTGAAAGAGAGGCACCGTGAAAACCATCATCGCAGTGTTCGCTGCTGCTTTCACTTTTTGTAGCAGGATACAAAGCATGATACCGCTTAGGTTGTTCCTTTCTCTGTGTCAGTTGGCGAGTAGCTAGAAGACCAGTATCATCTCCACCTTTGGGATAGTGGCCACTTTTCGGAACATTTTGATTAACGTAAAACCAAACTTGTCATCTACGGAACAATTCCCTAGTACATTCCAGATTTACTACAAAAATAATTCTAACGGTAGTCTTTCGTGACGTTGTATTTTAAATTGGGATATTTGGCGATATTTTACGGTGTCGTTGCAGTGATTGAATACCTCAGGGGTTATAACAAAAAATTCCTGTATTAGAGTTACGAACGTTGTGTTCCTGTCCAGTACGAAGTGTTTTCTGTGTAGTTTCTGACCTTGCAACAAAACAGATACTTAAACAGGTAAGCATATAATACACGAGAGAAATTTTCTGCGATTGAAAAAAATCGACTGGTTATACAATAAATTTCTCGCAAATTGAAAAATATCACGTTGCCCCAATATTACAGTATACCTGACTGCCGTCAAAATGGACGAAGAAAATTTACCTACGAAGAAAGCATCTCGTGCTATGGCACTCACACCCCAGAATTCAATGGAAGAACTAGGTGCCTGTGGGCCATTGTTGCCTGCAGATCAAGGGCCGGAGCCATTGACAAGGACTTCTGAAGATTGGGTGGACTCCGAAATTGACGAAATGACTTGGAGGCTTTCTCGTCTTTTCCGGGAGCCGTTGATGTCGGGTGAAGAAGACCAACGCCAGTTGGGTCCCATGAAATCTAGGGAATCTGGAAAGGACGAGTTTCCGGGATTGGTTAGGCACCAAATAAAATTTAAAAAGGATAAAAAGGCTTACATACACCGAAAGCTGGCCAGAGTTAAGCCAATTGCAGAGGCGTCAATGGAAGATGATCTATACGAGCCTAAACTGACTAAAGACGATCCACCTGGGAAGACAAATGTGGAGGAGGTGCTTGTTGATCCGTGCAAACCTGAGCAAAATACTGAAGCTGCTGAAGCATGTATGACACTGGAAGAGCTGCGCAAAATTCTGGGACCAAAAGTGGGCCAGTGCATGACAGGTGTTCCAGGAGGCGAGAAGAGAAATGTCGAGGAGTTGGATTCCGATTCTAATTCTGACATCATCTAAATGAAGTAAGAAATTGAATTTGGGATTGATCTTTAATGTTAGGAGGATTTTGGTGCCACTGTTGACATTTCTAAGTAAATGTTTGAAAATATGATTTGCGGGAACGAAGGGGTATTGATTAGTATAGATTGCATTAAACTTGTCATTTAAAGATATCTATAATAGGTGATCCTCGAAGATGCATTGTCCAAAATTTATAGGACAACAGAATATAAATCAACTAACAAATGAGTGATGAATGAGTGGTGAAATTGAAATATACTCTCCACTTAATTTATTGACGTAATATTTTTAAAAGTTTGGCAGGCCAATCCTATGTATTGTTACAATGCATTTTCCATACAAAATTATTCGCAAACTATGACTAATTCGTAACGGAGATAATAATATATGTGACATTACGTATATTAAATGATACTGTTGAAACTAATGTGCGTAAGTAGTAAGTAGGTTTGTGAAGCTGTTATTAGGACGTACACTGACATCAACAATTTTAGAATCATTTGTAGTTATTTCAGTGTCCATCATCCAAACGTACTCGATTACATATATGTTCGGGTGCTGGTTTACACATATTCGTTGATCTGCAATATGCAGATTTGAGAAACAAACTATTCACAAATACTCGTCCGTGCTCTTGAGTTACTGCATAAAAATTGCATTTGTTCATCTTTTTAGAAGCATGCAGAAATATCTACTTAAATTTATTTCCAAAATTATAATTTGGAGTGTTAAATTATTACGATACATAGTATAATTGGTTATCACTATCACGTCACTATGTAAAAACCTTAAGGAGTAGACATGTTACATAAAATATACACCTGCTGTGTACTTCCTATCTCATCCCACCTATTCAATTCTGATCTTACCTGACCCCACCAGCCCAACTCTGATCTCACCTGCCGGCACATGACCCCACCAGACAAAAACCCTGATCTCCCCTTACCCAACTTGCCCTCACCTGACCTTACTCGTAGTTGGAGATATTTACGATGGTTTTGATGTTTCATAAACTATTACAAGTGAATGGTACAGTTGTAGGCATTTATGGTGCTCGTAAATCTTTTTTACTAAATCGGTTAAACCCACTTTACAAAATGCATTTATTCCACATTTTTGACAAAGTATTTTAGACTTATCGTGGCATGTATAAATAATCTAATGAACTTATGAAAATCGTAGATGTATTTTACAATATCTTTAACAAATGAGACGCAAACGAAAAGATGCCATGCAACTAAATGAATATTCATTCCGAAATCTAACATTGTGACAAATGATGCTAAAATTGTCGATAGCAATCTACTACATATATATTTAACTATAAACATTTAGAACTAGATTATGATCATCTGGACAACTGCGTGGTACAATTAGGGCAACAAAGTTGTTTTAGTGAAGTTTAAGTACTGCCAAGCAGTCACATAAACAATTATTAAAATATTTATTAATTGTTGGTACTTTGATATTTTATTGTATTGAAAAGGAGAAAACATAGTTTAATGCTGCAGTAAAATGCTGAAACATTCTCAGTGATTCTGTAAACCTAATAAAATATCCCGGAAACCTTAAGGGAATGGTGCGACAGGAAACATTTATGGGTGCCTGTCAGGAGAGGGAATTCTATATATGTGCGTAAATTAACGGTTGAGAATGAGAATAAAAGTTCAATATGTTGAAAATGTACCTACGTCACAAAGTTTACATATAAATTTGTATTTACCTACAATATATATGGTTATAGATGAAATGGAATGAATTGATTCATGCAACTTCTAACTATATTTTGAAAGCTAGAAATTAGCAAATGACACACAATTTGGTTGTATTTAGTTGGTCTGTAAACCATTTGATTGAAACAATAATTGAAATAATTTATGAGTAACTATTTCTGAAACCGGCGAACCAAATTTCGGCCATCGTCTAATTATTTTCAAAATTAAGTCACTTGTAGAGAATGGGTAATGAGCATAAAAGCGAAAAATTTTAGGTCCAATAATAGAACCAGTCCGGCGGTATGGACTGGCCAACCCCGGACCGTGAATACACACTGGTGCTCACATACTTGCTTCTAGGAACTTAATACTTAGCACAACAAATCAAGAAAAAAATTAGGAAAAAAGGGTTGTTTTTGAATTTTTTAAATTCTATCAAATACCAGAGATATGATCGTTACAAGATTGGATCTACGTAACACACAACTTTGCTATAAACAACGTAGAGCATTAATTTTGCAATGCTCATACCTCCGGTATTTGATGGAATTTAAAAAATCCAAAAACACCCCTTTTCATAACTTTTTGATTGATTTTTTGTGTCAAGTTTCAAGTTTCTAGGAGCACGTATGTGAGCACCAGCGTGTATTTACGGTTCGGAGTTTGCCGGTCCATACCGCAGGACTGGTCCTATTTTTGGACCTAAATTTTTACGCGTTAACACTAATTAACCATTCGCTAAAAGTACATTAATTTTGAACACAATTAGACGATGGTCGAAATTTGGCTCGCCGGTTTCAGAAATACTTACTCTTATGTTTCACTATAACAAAATTGAAGTAAATAAATAAATTGAAACACTAGATGTACACATGGTATGCAAGAGAATAAAAATAGTAAATATTATAAATAATAATTCCATTTGTTTCATGGTTTATTTCTCCTTCGAAATTACGTTTAAATAGGGAAAAATTGTAGTTTCTGTAAATGGTTGTTGCGCCCGTTTTTGTTAAATCACATTTTTAAGGTCAGACGGAAGCCTAACACAAAATGATACTACAGTAGTGGTTCTGATCAAATTGAATCTGTATTTACGAACCCTCATGTTGAATAACTTCCTGCTTTACTGTACTTCAACAGCTTTTACTTTTCTCTTCTCTCACTTTTCAGACTTCTTCATTTTTACATGTACTCCGCCCTTCTCATTCTGTCCTGACTTTGTTGGTTATTATTAAGACGTAATACCACATACTAAACATGTTGACTACCATTAGCTTTAACTTAGCGACATTATTTCTGACTCATTCAGCAAATGATCAACGCTTTCCATAAATGTGGCAACTTTAAATTTGCGATCAAATTGTGCTTCCACATATATTTTGAAACAGTACGTTAATTTTACATTCTGGGTCACTAACCCTTTAGACTTAATATGATCGCATTAGTCTCCCATGAACGGTGTATCAAAATGACTGCGACAAACGCGGTCTTCTCCTCGAACGTCTTACTGCTCGCAGTCGCCTTTTCTCTATTCTATAATTATGCCGGAGCCAGACTACTTGTTTTCACCGTGTTTCATAAATTCAACTAGGGCGTATTCCTGCTTTCGATAATAACGTAATAAAATGTCATCACGCTTCTCAGATAAATAAGTCGTTAGTTAGTCTAGACTCAATATGCTGAGAGCAGGATAGGAAAGACTTCATATATTGATACCTCTTAAATAACTTGACTTTTTTCCAAACAATATATACTGAAGCGGAACGTTTCCGTTTCATCTTGTTGAATGACATCGACGTAAAATTGAATTATATTTTATACGAAGACCATATACACAGTGGTAAAGAGTCTGGTATCAAAACCTACTTAGTTGTGCTAACTTGTGCAAACCGTTTTAATATATAAGTATATGTGGCGAAGGTAATGATGTAGATAATGTTTATAAAATATTTAAAATGCTTTTGGTTGCTTGTTTCAACGAGATGTTTTTACCCCACATCTTTTAGTAACTATCAGCACGCGGGAATATAATTTTGTCATGACATCTTCCTTTTCAGCATCACATCAACAGCATCTTCCTAGCAATACAAGAGAGTAATTGCTTACTTTGCGGCATACTTTCAGCCGCACTGCGTCGATATTATCTTGCTCTCGCGTTCGATTTCCTTACAGCTACTTGGTGGCATGACACAACAATAATTAACATTTCCTGTTTCTACGATACTGTTATGCAATGGTTCGAGTTTACACAACCTGTTATGATTTTGACATAAGTTACCCCTGGTCCTTCTCGCAATCTGAGTTTATGTAGCTCGTAACGGAGTAGTCATTTCATAATTGTTGCTATATTGTATCTTCAAATACGTCAATATTACACCATTACATCTGAAATATATATAGGAAATCTGACTGTTTCCAGTAAAAGCGGATGCTGTTTTCTTTAGCAAAGAACTTGTAATGAAGTTTCGTCGGAGGAAGCAATTTACGCTAAAACATCGTTAATGTCATTGTTCCGGACTGGAGCTTTTACTTACTGTATAACACTGCATTCCCAACTAGATTTACTTCCGATGACAGTTGCTACATTGCTGACTGGTATACAGTTATATTGAAGACTAGAGAAACATTTATAAGTTGCCCTTTTAAAGGATGTACGAACAAGACGTGTTTTAAAAATGTAAATGGAAAGTGTAGACGGCAGAAACTGTTAATGTTTGGACGTTCGCAGAATTAACCTTTTCCAGTGCATTTTATAAATGTTTTATCTACAGGCAATGAAGCTGTTTTACAGTCGCTATTTTGTTAAATAATATTACTGAACGTCGTAATACGAACGTTTCTTAGATGACATTTTCGAGTACAAATATAACATTTATACTACACATGTTTATTTATATGAGCAGGAATGTTCGTTTCGTTTATATGTCACCGTATTTGATGGCTGCGCATGAAGATCATTTGTACTTCAATATCAAAAAAGAATACCATTGTCCAGTATATTTTCTAAATACTTCAAGTTTGAAGGAGGGAAATTGTGAAAATAAAAGCAGCATTCTTGAGTTACTTACGAGGGACACTCACCTGCTGTTTGTCTGGGATCGGCTTCATATTTTAATATTGTGTGCTCCTCCCATCCCAAACCTTCATGCCAAGTCACAAGATACAACGCTATGTCGTTTTGGAAATATTGGAAAAACATCACCTTTTGATACCAGGACAAATTTTTCTCGAGTCTTTCTGGGATTTAACATGGAAAAGAATAGTGACAGAATGGTTCCCTTGCTATTTTTTACTTTCGGAAAGAACTTGCCATCTTTCCAAATGCCTTATAGTAACTACAGGGCAAACCTAAAACCATAAAGTACATGTACATTTACTTATTTTTATTTCTATACATGCTAGGATTAAAGGGAGTAGTGATGTATTTCCTAACATTGTTATTTGATGTTTAATATACATCAATTAATAGCTGTATCATTTTACTACTGAGACAAGTGCTACCTCTCAGTAGCCGACTTCGAATCCTTCGTGCAAACTGTACGAATAGCATTGAGCGGGTACAAACTTGTGATTTTGTTATTTGTATGATATACACATGTCTGTTTACTATCAACAAATTTGAGAATATTTATTAAACATTTTTTGTTAGCAAATTATCTCAGTCGACAAACGTCGGTATCATATTCCCACGTACAAATCTCCACTACACCTTCCGTACCCACTGGATTGCAACACATGCTCCCAATAATTGGGAGTTGTACAAAATTATTATGGTGTACAGGCCACACGCCAACATTTACTTTAGAAACTAACTTTTACCGTTCCAAGTTCCATATTTATTATAACAAGAGAGACAAGGTATATTAGATTTGTCATATTCCAGTTTTGTAACGTTGTTGCAAAAGGGAATGCGTATATTTTGTCAATTTGACGAGTGCGTTCTGTTCATTGTACTCTAAATAAAGAGAGCTTGAGAAAATCAACGGCAACGACGACGACAATTATGAAGCATATTTAGCAGCACTGTCTTCATTCCCACACGCGTTTGACCTTTTATATCACCTTTCTCTGGGATTCACAAAGAAGGAACGCAGTTCAATATTTTAGAATCTGTCTCGGCACTATTTATTGGCTTTCTCGGTGGAGCGAGCGTCTTGTATGAAGTTGAAGCGAATGGTGGTTATTAATTTAGTTGCCGCTCGTACGTCTTTCTTACTTTCCACGCTGTTTTAACTGGGAGACGTATGAACGTAAATGAAATACTGATGTTGTTTATACATGTATGCATGTACTACCTGGCCGCTGTGGAAAATTTAGTTAATTAGTTTACTTTGAAAGATGACAACGATTCAACCTTGCTTTCCCCACCATAATTTGTGTATATTATAACAACTATTGAAGAAAAGAGTAAAGTAGAAATATCTTCTTCTCCATGTCTGCGTCTATACGCAACTACAGTTACTGTGTTGTGCTCCACTTTACCTAATTTATATGAAGTGTGCTACTGTAAGATGTATGTCAACAGCGTATCCGTTTTCATCCTGACGATTGCCTATTGGTCTGTAGTTGCTTGCATGGTTTTCATGCGGGAAAAAAAAGTTTTCGAATCTGGAGAATATTGCTTTTCATCGTTGTTACAAGAACTGTAGAGTGACGAATACAAGTTTGAGCTCTCAAAAACTAACAAAAATATATTCATGAATGTGAAAGCAGTTATAGCAGTTCATTCATTCTTTCGTTACTGAAATTGTCGTTTTAAATTTTAAAATTTGAAATAAATCCGAGTTGTTGAATTTCCGGTACTTTTTTAATCCCAGCAAATAAACAGAATCCAAGTACACTTTTTACAAAGATACTTTATTTAGAAAATATTTGAAATACTACCTTTTACTCGGCATGCTCAGGAAAAAAGTTTCATAAATAAGACGTTTTAGCATACAAACAATTTGTGTTGTAAACAATAAGGTTTCCGGAACAATAGGACACTATTATCTTCTATTAGATTGAGATTCCCCCCGTCCCATCTTCATGCAAAATAATGATCCATACCTGGGACGACTTGCTGTCCTGTCCCGGAACCTGTGACCATTGGCATAATTAATGTTGATCTGTTGATCTGGTCCGTTTTTGTATTAAAAGTAAATATAGAAAGAACGTATTTTTGGGACAATGAGAGAGTTCATTTTAATTTGAATACATAAATAAAATGTGCTACAAACACTACACTATTTCAAAATGCGCTACATTGAGAGAGAAATTGATTAAAAAGAAATCGCTCATTCAAAGTGACATTTTAACTTTTTTATTTTCATTTTTCACTAAAATTATGTCACCTGGAACATTTCTGAAACTAACATGAGTTGAATACTAACAATTAACACAATATTTACATTACACAATAAAACAAGTTGATAACTTTATATAGATATTACCAATACTGTAGCGTTACTGGTATATAGAGAATAGATTGCATGTTGAAGTGCAACCTGAAAGGCATAAGTTTAGCATATAAAAGTGAAAATACCAAGATATGAGCTTCGTTCAGTAAAGGTAGCTGTAGGTACGTGGTACTCCACCATAAATGCTCTAATTATCGCCCTGTATCAACCAGAAAATAAATCACTGGTCTACTGCAGCTACATTTCACGGTACACGATTATATGCTAATGTCATGCATTTTAATATTTGCCTTCATACGCTTGTCTAGAGTGGTTTTTATACTTAAAATTCTAAAATTTTAGAAAAGGAATCAACTCAATCGTAAACCTGATTTATAGCTATTTCTTTTCAATGTTACAATAAATTAGTTCCAAAAGTCTGAGAGAAATACACTTATTAGTAATACCAATACATTTTCAAGCAGTGCAACTTTAACCACTGAAATTTGAAACATCCGTTTTCTTATATAAAGAAGATGCTGAGTATTTCTATATATGAGTAACTATTTCTCAAACCGGCGAGCCAAATTTCGACCATCGTCTAATTATTTTGAAAATTAAGGCACTTTTAGAGAATGATTAATTAGTATTAACGCGAAAAATTTTAAGTCCAAAAATAGCTTTTAGAGCATTACAAAATTAATGCTCTAAAAACATTGTTTATAGCGAAGTTGTGTGTTACGTAGATCCAATCTTGTAACGATCATATCTCTGGTATTTGATGGAATTTAAAAAATCCAAAAACACCCCTTTTTTATAACTTTTTGCTTGATTTGTTGTGCCAAGTTTCAAGTTTCTAGGAGCACGTATGTGAGCACCAGCGTGTATTTACAGTCGGGGGTTGGCCGGTTCATACCGCCGGACTGGCTCTATTTTTGTTTGGGGGTGTTTTTGGATTTTTTAAATTCCATCAAATACTCGAGATATGATCGTTACAAGATTGGATCTACGTAACACACAACTTTGCTATAAACAATGTTTTAGAGCATTAATTTTGCAATGCTCTAAAAGCTATTCTTGGACCTAAAATTTTTCACCTTAATACTAATTAACCATTCTCTAAAAGTGCCTTAGTTTTCAAAATAATTGGACGATGGTCGAAATTTGGCTCGCAGGTTTCAGAAATAGTTTCTCATATTTATAACCAAAATTTAAAATAATGCAATTTAAACTTCTTTATCAACTTTTCCAATATTGTACTTTCTTCACAATAGTAC
>JAHZNE010007684.1:0-10593 GCA_027744055.1 Callyntrura sp. NNG-2020 | reverse complement strand
GGCACAAACAACAACAACAACAACAGCAGCAGTGAAACCTAGACCCAGAGTCAAATTAGAGATTTCTGTACAAAATGCATCATTGTCACGTAATGTGTTATTCTATATGCTGAGCAAATTGTGGTTGACCTTGTAGTTTTTCTTTTGCTCAAATATCACTGCCCACATTTGTTTACCATCGTGTTGGATGGAATATCCCGTGCGGTGGAATTGCAGGAAATGACTAATACATAACACGGAAAAGCGCGAAAAATTGAAGAAAATACGACATTCAAATGTCAGTAAGACGAGCAAGATGGGGAGGCCATTTGCTACGAAAAGGCTTATCAAATTAGGTGCAAAATATTTGCAGACATTCCCCCTTTGTAGTTTTAGGTAACCAAAAATTATCCTCCAAAGACATAACGCTGGTGGTACAGAAAACACGATTTTTGTTTTTGAAGTCTTACACAGACATGCTGTAGGTTGTGGAAGAATATATCATCGTCACTTTGATTTTGGCTTCGATACCTACTTTTATACTGTGTCCGCTACATTGCTAATTTTTCATTTGTATGACAATAATTGGATTACTTTTGCCTCCGTAATATTTATGCATTACCAGGTCATCCACGGGATACGAAAACGTAACATTACGTATTATGGTTTCATCCGTGGAGGATAATTAACATAATAAATAGCAACATTGGAAAAGTCACCTTCCTCAGTATGTATTCCCTTTATTCTCGTTATGCCCCATTTATAGGCATCTACATAAGGAATCGGATAACGTTAATAAAAGTCAATTCCGTGGTTAGCATAGCTTTCGCAATGAAGATTCGATATTCGCCAACTTGATAAATACATGCTGAGAAATATTTCTGTTTAATTAGTCGTCCATAGACTGTGAAGACGGCCTTTTCTCGCAGAGGTTTAGAATACAATGTGATTTTACTGTAATTAAAGTAAAAAAGGCAAGTGATAAAATGTTTCAAACCCTCATAGTTTATCCAGTGTTTTTTTGCTATGTGAAAACCATGTCTTTACATAGGCGCCTTGAACTTACCAGAATAACGGCTATTGCTGTAAAAAATAGTAATTAATTTTAAAATTAAAAATTATCACAAAACAAATGCATGCCCCTACCAGATCATCTTGTCTGATAAATTGTATTATTTTCAAACGTTTTCTCCTTCTTCCCATTTAATCTACCTACTACTTCTCAACAGCAGCAGCAAAACAACCTAAAATTCTCATCATTTGCAACTCGTCAGTTTTCGTTTTCGTGTCCGTGTGCGCGCTTACTACCAGCAGGGAGCTGCTGTGTGTTGCTGTTGCTGCTACCATTTATTTTTGTCTTTATTTATTCTTTATTGTGAATATAATATTGCAAATATAATATCGCAAGTAAATTGATGACGAACTATAAGATGACGCTTGCTACTACTCCTCCACTGCTGTTGTAACAACTCTGAGAATTTCCCATGCGCGTATCATACGACGTCTTGTGCTAATGCAATTATTGCTACAGATATTATGTAAGTGCTAAAAGTTTCCAAAGTCATCATTCACCCTACCTGATCTACATGAAACAGAAGTTGTATGAAAGCTGCGATGCAAACTAAAGAAGACAAAGACTTGTATAAAAAAAGGTACAGACTGTATTAAAAAGCACATTCATCGTCGTCAAGATTTTTTTTCAAGACAAGACAAATTGGCTTATAGTTTGTGGCTGGACTATTTCATACACAGGGCAAAGCTATGTGAATACAAGTCACAAAAATCATATTTGCTGGTAATTTTGAGATGCAATCTTAAATCACTTTACAATCATCATCAGGATCATTATCATTGCCATTAGGTAGTACATTATCGCATGAATTTATTCATTTAAATTTCAATAACAACACGCGCATAAATTTTAGGAATTCACCATTCTTGCCATCCTTTGCATCCTTTCGTATGAGAAAAGAGGGGGCCAGAGTTGGCAACTAAATAGACACCAAATTACCTACTTTGCAGTGATATATCACGTAGAAAAATCAGTTCAAAATGTGCATCACTTCACATCAGACGCCACAACGTAAAATGTAACGTCATGCTACAAGAACGGACATCAAAAGTGTACCACCACAACCACCTTCAACCAAACATCGCTATCATCATCATCATCATCATCTCCTTATTATCGTCATTTTAGGAACATTGTAGTCGTAAGGAAAAAACGATCGCCATCGTTTATCCCCATCATCCCCGCCAGTGCAAAATACCTTACAAACCTAACCATATCGTCCACCCTTTTATGCTGCTCGTCTGGTAGAGTGCTCTTACTACTGGCATAACACATTATTCTTGTATCGTCGCGTCGGTTGCTGTTGTAGTGGCGATGATGACCAATTTCTGGTGGTGCATTGTTGTCCTACACCCGACGACGACACTGTGGTAGAAGTAGTTGTAGTTATAAAAAAGGATGGAGTAAAAAAAACAACAATCATAAAACAAAATGTTGTGACCAATCGTGCAATGCAGCTGCCGTGGTTTGATGGTGGAAGCAAACGAAAAAAAGTTGTGTGGAGATGGTGCCTTACCATCCGTCGCGTTGTTCTCTTGCGTTGACAAAGAAGAAACGAAGTGAAGCCAATCTCAGGACTGTGTGTGGTTTTTGGTGTTGCTCTGTCTGCTGCTATCAAGCAGTACTATTTACTCTTTGTTGTTGACTATTAATAATTGATACTTGATACACATATTATTTTTTGTCTCTCTGTGTGTATGTCTCTTGCTCACTCACACTCTCTCAAGTACTACTTATCTTGACGACTGATTTCTTGAGTACGGCACTGAGGATACAGCGATATTGCAAAAAAGTGTGTATGCCACCGCACTTATTATTTTTTTGAGGAGAACAAGAAGCAAAGGAATCCTTATCGTCGCATTGTAGTGAGTACTGCAAGATACTAAGAAGACAGTGGCAGAGTAGAGCTACAAATAATGATATATAGCGAGACGGAAAACCCCCACCACTGTAGTAAAAGAAGTGCATACTTTTTACGCTTGTGTGCCTATCCAAATACTGGTACATCTACATAAACCATTTTAGTACATTTACAAAACTGATCATCAACGGCAGTTTTAAATGGGCACTGGGACGGACAGCAGGCTTCAGTGTGTGAAGACCCAGGGCACGACCTCTGCGTTCCGAAGAAATGTCGGATGAAAAACAAGATACAGTAAAACTTGGTTTTAATCAGTTAAAATCTGTTCTACAGTTACCGACGTTTACGGAAACAACCTGTCATCGTCAGCAGTACTATCAGGATAAAGTTGTTAGTTTTGCGCAATGGTAGCGCTAAACCGGGAAGGGGGTGATGTACACAACTCTGGAAAACTTGGGTCGCGATAGAGCATCTTCTGTTCTGCTGTTTCCTGTGTGGACGGTTGTGGTAGACGTACTTTTTTTATTCCGAGGGAGATCGGCAAGAAAAGTTAAAAAATTTGCCACAGGTTGTGCAATTTCCGGGATCTCATTAAAAACCATTAAGTGTGTGTGACTTTGTGGGCTCTAAAAGGCGATTTCTTTTTGGAAAGACAAAAAAAGTACCGTAACAAAGTAAAAAAGAAGCTGTGCTTACAATCAGAAGAAAAGTGTTTGTTCTGTGAAACCAAAAATCAGAACAGAAATTTTCCCATTTTTTATCTCGTCAAAGGAAAGCGTTATATTGGCAGGTATATTTAACACCGACCTACTTTTAATACTGTCTACGTTGATTTAAAAAAATAAAAAAGCCTCTTCGTCACCGTCATTTTGTAGGTACAAAGTGCAAAGGGTCCATCGTACCCTTTTTAATTTTTGCACACATACATGCATAAGCATATACATAATACCGTTGTACGTGATTGCAAGTGAAAATAGAAAATTGTAGAGTGTTGCCGATTCGCAAAGTGTGAATCGTTTTCAATTCTGTTTTTACCTGCGTGTGTTTGAATCTGAATGTGTGCTGATGTTTTATATTTCAAGATGAAAATGTAGGTCAAATGAAACTGAAGGTAGAATTTCTTGTCATCATCATCCTCCTCGTCGTCGTCGTCATGATCCTCGTCTTGGTCGATGTCGGTACTTGCCTTACAACTACCGCTACAACCAACCACCTACCTAATATAACCAGTAGAAAAAGTACTTTTCTTTGTGATAATAGCCTGTGCGCAAAAGCTCTCAACATGCGAGAGCCAAGGGGAAGATCGAGAAAAAATGCAAAATACCCAGATAATCACGTTTTAATACGAAGCGATTGCTCTTTTTTTCTTTCATGGCAAAATGCGTTCCCTTCATTATCCGTTCTTATTGTCTGTTTAGTACAGAGGGGGATACAAAGAATGGTAGAAGAGAGGGAGGAAGTTTGATTACGTTTTTTTGCAGTGTCGGCAGAAAAAGTCTCATGCGAAATAATCTCTGCAAAAAATTATATCCCTGTATTTCAGCGAGTAAGCTTTTAGTTTCATTCACAAAGTGTGTAGAGAGACTTGAGACTTTTTCTCTATTTAGGTCATCATCTTTAGCCATTTTTAAACTGTAACTAAGTCAAAGTGAAGTTTACTTTTAATTGTAGTAGTAGCAAGTACCGCGCGCTGTTACGAGAGACACGCGTGCGTACGAAAATAGATGCATAGATTGATACACAAAGTGTTAAATGATGATGATGACTGGCGACGTGACGACGACATAATTTCTCACGCAACATTATTGTGCAGTAATTGCAGTTGCAACCTCTACATGTAATTTGAGTTTCATTTTAGATGTTGTAGTAGTAGTAGTAGTGTGCTCACATTGCTCTATTTTCCGAACCGCACGCTGCGCGCTGGCGTCATCGTCGTTATTATCATTATCGTGTGAGCAAAAGCGGATTAAAATTTTTTGCAAAAGGGCGTCATGTCTTATTATTATTTATGAAGAAAAGTGTTTCATTTTTGTACCTTTCTGTCTGTCCTCACCTCTTTTCTTGTGTAAAACCTGATCTTGCATTCCTTGACAAACTCACAACCAGCCAGAAGCAGTGATAATGCAGCTATTTTGATAAAAACTAAGGATGATATTGAAGATGATGATGATCATGATGATAACGCCGAGCTCAGGTAGGCTGTTGAAAGCAGAGAGGAATGTGTCACAAGTGTACAAGAGAAAAGCCGCACTCATCGTCAAAGTAGTAGTAGCGGAGAGCTTTACAAGGACCTTCTTCTGTCACATTTTTAACAAATTTGCAAAGCATGACGAAACAGCCAATAGTATATTATATCAAAACAATAACAACAAACAACTACCAAAAAGACTTGATTTTTATTCTTCAATACAATACAACTCTTCTTTTTGTGTGACATATGTGCAATGCGCTGAAATATGGCAAAATGTTTAAAGAGAGAGAGAGAGAGAGAGAGAGAAGCGCATACTTCTGCTCAATTTATAATACCAGACCTCGCATAACAAAAAAAACTCCTGTTTTCTACGCAAGAGTCGTGTAGACGGTGATGTTACTGCGATGCTGCAGCTCTTTTGCTGCCTCTGTCTGCATCTATACAGCAAACCATTATTACGACTTGTACACATTTCGCACAATTGCATTACATTATTACTTTGTACAAGAAACCGTCGTTGACAATGATGTGGAGGATATGTCACGTCATGCAAAAATTCGCTATTCTCTCTCTCTCACCTAATGTATGGGCACAATAATACCCTTACATACCAACCCGCTACCAATGCACATGTAGGTATACAACAGGATAAAATTATCGATACGCCATATTTCGAAATTGCAGTTCGCAAGTGCGCAAGTAACTCACTTTTGTATTTAATTTGACTGCATTGCTTTTTCTCAGTGAGTCAAGTAGGTGGTTACTCAGTAAAGCAATATTGCAACAATCATACTTTTTTATGCTGCTGTTCTTTTCGCCATTTGCAATAATGCATCATTTTAAAAAGAAGAAGAAAAAAACGTGAAAATGTACAATGTTAGTGTGTAGATGGTTAACTAACAGTACTTTTTCTTTTTCTTGCTTGTTGCATGAGCAAGATATATAAGAGAAGAGGGAGAGAGAGAGATAGGAAATCTTTTATTCGCAAACGAAAACCACCAACAGAGCATCATCGTCGTCCTCCTCCTCTTCATCACCTACCACAAGTGAAGCGTCTTGTTTTGTAAAATCGTAAAGGACACACTTAATAATAAGTTAGCAGCATACACACACACCAACTTTTTTTGCGTGCCGTTTATTTGTTGCTGCGCTGCGTTCGCGTTGCAGTGAATTGTCGTGTAGTAAAATGCAGCATGTGTACGGATGCGTACGGTGAAGCAAGTTATATGTATTTTTTTTCGTTAGCAACAGCGACAACAGCAGGCAGAATCCTGCTGCTGCTGCTGCTTACTATTACTACTACTTAGTACTACACACGTACCATACCAGCCGCGCAGCAGCAACAATGATGGATCGACGAGAGTGACCTAATTACACGGTTTCTTTTGGGTTTAGTAGATTTCTAGGTCCTTGAAAGTAAGAGTTTTTCCTGTCGTCTCAGTTTGTTTTGTTCAAAACGGCTCTTCATAAAAATGACGCTGGTTGATACGACACGATACGACAATGATGATGATGACGATGATGCTCTTCACAGAGACGAGTCTTGTGCGCATCCTCGTCATGTGTGGAGCCGTAGGGGTAGTGCACACACACACACAGACACACACGTTTTTAAAATGATTTTACGTACTCTATAAAATATTTCTGCACGACGAAAAATACATCCCTATTTCGTCTTATCTTCTAGTTGTGATTTTTTCCCTCGTGTAAAATAATTGTCATCTACAATCTTATTCCTTTCCTTTTTCTTCTGCAGAGAAGAGCAATAAGCGAGCATATTATTATTATACTAGATGTATAGGAGGGATCAAGTTATATTTGTGGGTGACATGTGGAGAGAAGAATGAATGACGGACGACTATGATATGGTGAATAAGATTTAAAAAATGGTACTGCTACTGAATAATGCTGATTTACCAATACAGAGAGTACACAGATATGAAAATGGTATATGTGCATTATTATTATTACATGTTGTTTAAAAGTCAGCATTTAATATGTTGTTGTTGTTATCCTGAAATCAATTTACGGTACTTGATCGTGTTGGTAGGAAAAAAGTTAATCCCGTTAGTAGCAGTAGTGGCAGAAGCAACAGCAGCGCACACAGCCGTAGAAAATTTTCTCTGAAAAAAGAGGCTCGTTTCCGTTCTTACACTTACGCTGCTGCTGCTGATTATTGCAAAACTTGGTTCACTTGAAATATAAATATTATGCGATTCTATTCGTTTTACGGTGCACATCATCATGGTCCGCTGTTGTTGGTACCCCTATTTTCTCTCAAGACGCCCCGATAAAAATTGGTAAAAAAATATTTTTTCATGTTTGTGATTTTTGCAGAATAACTCAACTTTGGAGTAGGTCAGGTATAGTCGTGTGAGATACGATAAAAGGAAGTAAAAGGGTCAAAAGTCAAAATGATGGTCGGACACTGTCCCTCGCATCCGCCAAGTCATCACAGCCATGGCCACCATGGTCATCGGCATCATCCCCCGCATCGGCTGTCCCGATCTGGAAGTGAGTCCTCCAGAGAGGATAATGAGCCGTATTCTACGAGTAGTAGCAGTAGCAGCAATAACAGTAGTAGCTCAGTTGTTGGTGGAGGAAGCAGTGGAGGAACCACGAATAATACGTCTTTTTCAGACTATTCCCTGGCAATGTCAACGTCTGACATGGTTGAAAGACCTTTGCATCGACACCCTTCCACGGCGAGCTTGCTTGATAGTATTGAACGGAGAACGCAACGAACTTATCGGTACGGGATTGGGCTTGTGTGCGTGGGGGCAACATTAAACTGGCTGGGGTTTGCACAGGTCTGGATGCAAGAGCAGGCAAATTTAAAAAAAGTGTAATACAAGGAGACAGGGCGTTAAAATTTGTTTTCTGTAATCCACAGGGAACCACCAACATTGACCCACTTCGCTATTTGGGAGTCGCATGTGTACTCACTGGCTCCTTTTGTGTGTGTCTAGCCATGTGTCGATGGCTGTCAAAACCGATCTCTGTGTCAGGTCATCATGTCAGCAATCTTGAAGTAAATCTCAGAATATCAATAGGGCCCCACGTCGCTGGATACCACGACAAACCCCATATAGAATTACATTTTTTGTTCATTTTTTTTTTCAATTTCTTTTTTACCGAAATCATTTCAAATTATAAATTGCTTTAACTGATTACCTGATTTAAAAAAATACTTCACAATATTCATATATACATCATTTAATTTCTTTTCCAGGAGGAACGTTCAAACGGGGATGTGCACGTGATCAACGTTTCTGTCCCCATGTATGTGCCCACCCTTCATGAGGAGTACCGACCAACCAAGCCCCCAGACTATGAGCAAATCGTCGCTGGAGATGAGGCATTTCCCCCACCATACGATGAAGCTGTCAAGTTACGTCCTTCCGCGTTCTTCGGGACATCTGCGCCCTCCCATCACCACCCCGAAAGTGACACTCTTCACACAACTGATTTAATCTTGGATACCACCGTAGTCGAAGAAATGTCTGGAGGAGGACCAAATTTGTACCCATCTCAATACTCTCAACCCTCGCCTAGTCATCATCATTCCACTACCTCCACCCCTGCTTATCTCCACCACTGCAACGATCTATCCCGGGCGCTTCTCCTGGACCACCAGGATAACGACAGTTTACTTGGGAGTAGTGCTGTTCCCACACCGACACCAGCACCTACCCCAAGGCACATTTTGCAACCGTCTCACCATCACCTAGCATATCTCAGTAGAACGTCCACTCCCATTGGAGAAGATCCTCCTCCAGCATACGAGCCCAGCCCGAGGCCGAGCATTAGCTCCTGCTCTAGCATTGCTCCATTGATACCCACCCCCACCTCTCGGTTCGATCTTCCTCCCAGCTTTAGTGTGAGAAGAATTTTTGGGGGAGGAGGACCTACTACCTCGCCGCGGGGCTCTCCAGTAAGAAGACGCGAAACAGCCGCATTTACATGAGCAGGTGATCAGTGAAGACGCTACCTTGTCCTTTGTTATTAACCAACCGCCAAGTTTCATCCCTACTGTTGTAGGGCTTCAACTTGGCAATGGTACTAGTGATAATATGAACGGTAACATAAATCTCAATAATAACTCTAATATTGTGTAATAAAATAAGACAAGCAAAAACGGCACTGCACTGCTGAAACTACACTTTTTTGTCAGGGTCTAATTTCCTAGTGAAAATTGTAACATGGCACGTTATAGACCATCATGATGATGATACTCGACGAAACAAAGTCAAATAGAAATTTCGTCAAAACTTTGAATAGTTTCCCATGTTCAATGTTCTGTGGAGAATGCATTTTATGTCACATGTATAAAATGTAATAGTTATAAATATGTAATATATTTCTCTGCTGCAGTGAAAGTGTAGCGTAACAAAATTCAAGGGATTCGACCTATATCTATTACCTACTACATAGAGACCGCAGGACCTTACCTGCATTGTTGAATTGCTGTTGGTATATGATTACATGTAAAACGGAAATAGTTTTCAAAACCATTTGAATTGCCGGATTAAATAGGGAGCAACGAGATATTAAATTGAATAAATGCTTCACTTGTATTATTTTGTATTTGGGACGAAACGTGTCACACAAGTGGACAGAAATGGGAAGAATGAAGAAAATTTGCGCTTTATATTTAAGAAGAGTAGCAACTAAACAAATAAGTTTACGGTGACGATGATTATTATTGTGATTATAAGGGTGAACATGTGAAATATTGATGTTGACTAGAATCTGTTTGTTGAAAAACACGTGTATTAAAAAAGATAGTGTGTGTAATATTATAAATGTTATAAAAAGTATTTTGTAAATTAATGATGACACGAAAATATGATTATAATGGTGCGTAAAAAATTCAAGTCTAGTCTAGACCTCTGAAAGAATATAAAGAGAAAAATAAAAAATAAACAAAACGTTTTGAAACGTAAACAAAAATTTCGTCTTAACTTTAACTTTCATTGATTTCAATGACATAAAGGGGCGTACCTAACTAAGTAAATGCAAAGACGAGTTGTTGTTGTGGATTGACATATTACGTTGCATTAAATTGGCTAAATAAATCTTACTTTGCTTACGTCTGGTACATGCGTCAGTTGATGTGTGCTGATCAATGATCATTTTGCAGAGCTGTACACAGTTTAATTAAACTCTCACGCAGTTCAACGCAGGCAAGTCAATTTCAATCAACAGAAAGGCAGAAGCAGGCTGAAAATTGTGAAAATAGAGATTACAAACAAAAAATGTAAGGGGGTGATTGATAGTGAAAACAAAGCTGCAACGATAGCACTGTTGACGGTGATGTGCAAATGACCGTACTGTCGCAGAATCCGTCTTTAAGCAGATTAAGAACAGAAAGGGAGGATTACCGCTACGAAACAAAGGGAACCCTCCAGTTAAGAAAAATAATAAAAAAGGTATCCTTCACGTATTATGCATAGTGTACATGTACCTTGCCATGAATTTCTGTGGCTT
>JAHZNE010007683.1:0-12310 GCA_027744055.1 Callyntrura sp. NNG-2020 | reverse complement strand
GTTTCATCGGGCGATGCAACGCTCGGCCACGGCAACATAATCATATGTTTATGTATACAGGGGTTTTACGAAGGCGTTGCTGGTGTGGTGTCTAAACCTATCGAAGGATGCAAAGAAGGGGGTGCTCTGGGTTTATTTAAAGGGGTTTTAAAGGGTACCGCAGGACTGGTGGCAAGACCCGCCGCTGGGGTAGTGGACTTTGCTAGTGGATCTTTTGATGCAGTGAAGAAGTATGAGAATAGATCGATTTCATATTTTGAGGCTTTGAAATGTTGAAATCATTGTTTTAAATCATATTTAATTTCTTTATTTGATATAAAGGGCTACCTCGGCAGTGGAAGATGTACGCAGGCTTAGACCCCCAAGATATATACCTGCGGAGACACTTTTGCAGCCATACATATGTCACGAGGCAGAAGGTGTACAGTTATTAAGTGTAAGTCACGACAATTCACCTGAAGATGAATTTGATGTTAAACTTGAACTCAAAACATCTATGTTCGATATTTATGATCCAACTAGTCATGAGAAATGAAACTTTTATCGCACGCAATACGCTTTTAAATTTATGCTCTCTAGATATTTATAGTTAGTTTGTTTAATGATATGATCTACTGTGTTCATCAATGTTCAATGTGTACCTATTTAAATGCAATAATAAAAACATACACACAGGAATTGGAAAAAGGAAAGTATGCAAGTACGGACAATTACGTTGCACATGCGCTGATTAATCCGCATGGGATTTACGTTCTGCTTGTGACAAACAGGCGAATACTGTACTTGAAACGCGATGAACTTTTTGGCACGTGGGCGGTAAGATTAACTAACGCTTCTTTCTTTTTTACTTTTCGGTTCTAGCTGCGAATTTATAATATTTGAGTTTATCTTTGAGTTTGAGTTGCCTGATTGCATCGCTATAATTTCATTTTAATTTAGACGGAATGGAACCACATATGGGAGGACTTTGCTAGTCCCCCTGAAATTGTGGAGCGCGGATTGCTGTTTCACCTTAAACAAGAGATGGTGAAAAAAATTGTTGTTTTCAAAATATCCAAGTCTAAACAGCTACTGGTGCCAATATACAGCGCGGAAGTTGCAACGGTAAACAATTTATTCTACATTTCCTGAAAATTATTAGGCTGCAGTTAGTTAGAAGAGTATCTAAGATTAACTAAGAACTTCTAACAGTAGTACAGTTGCGTTACGGACTAATTAAAATGGCCTTACGATATATTTAAATAATAATATCTCTTTGGTGTTATTATGTATTGGTGTAACAGCAAAACTCTTCTTACATTTCGCAGTGGTTAGTAAGTAAAATTGAAGAGGCGATGAGAATCGAAACAGGAATAGCGTGGACTGACGGAGCTGCTACTGGTACCGCCGGTGAAGGAGACGCGTCTATATGAAATCAGAGTTCTTTTGTCCAGAGCCAGAACAGTAACTAAACATAACAGGCATTATTTACAATGTTGCAGACGTTGATTCAAATTATTCCAATGCAACGTTTTCATGTTTCCTATTACTACAATCGTATAATAAAACTAGGTATAGTCGCAACTTCTTTAAGGTACTTTATCTTCTGCTGTGATAGAATCTCCTAACAAAATTATAATTGTAAATATTTCTGATGTGCAAATTTGTAACATCCTCGGGATTTTCTGTGTTTCTTATATCGTTCATTTTTACTGTTGGTTTTTCCTATATATTGTAGTATCAGAGTATTTATGTGACAAAAAGCATGTTCGCATGGCATATTAAATATTATTAATTTATTGAAATTACATGAAAATTGAAAAGCTACAGTATGTGTTTTCACCGATTGTATATGTGTTTCAGTAACGGCATTTGTACGTATTCAAAATTAGGATCAGCAAGTCTGGTACAACATAATCGTGTCATTCCGTCCTTTTTACGATCATTATAGAAATGAAATTTTTAAAGACTGTTTTCGCCAATAAATAAGGTTCATTGATATGCTAGTGTCTAAATGTTTCCGGAGAGTTGGTAAATGGCTCGTTGTCGCAACACCCATGGAATAAGGAGGGGTCAAAGTTGTAAGTTTAACCAAATTAGCTACATTAGTATACATGCAAATACTCGTAGTTAAGTAATTGCCAACTGCCAATTTTGGTTCAAAGTTGAATTCGTTTGTTAAAAATAACAAAACAGACTGTGCTGATCCTTCTCTGTGATTTACTAAAGAAAATTTGTGTATGCAAATTAGATCAAAGCTAAAAACGTCTCATACTTATACTGATTTTATTTTATAAATCTCCAAATCAAGTTAGCTGTTGTACATTCAACAAGCACATAGGTATTAATTATTTTTCATCTATTGTCAATTTTACTCATATTTTGCAGTTTTTTTTATAAAAGTACAACAACAGTTTGCTATAATACAATCGGATATACTTCTTGGATGAACTATTATTATATAGCTTACATGTAGTAATGGTTTGGTTCACACAATTTCTATCAGTCTAGCGAACAAATAATTTGTATACTACTAGTAAACCAAACACATTCAATCGAAATCAACACATACATAATGAGATTCTACATTATTGTTATGATATTGCAGATAGATACGTCATATATATCAAACTTGAAATTATATTCACAGCATTCAACAATAATACATTCGTAAATTCTACAAACTACAAATATTATTTACATTGGGTTGGGTTGAGTCAAGCTTATAATAATAATACAAAGAAAGCACTCTATAAACCATTCACAACACAGTAGGTTTGGGCAGATCAGATCGCATATGTTCTTACAAACTATATAATTAGTGAAGTAAAAAACGAAATAGGCTTCTCGGTCTTGGAGTGATGGTACAATACTTTCTTAGTGATGAACGACGAGGCGGATATCACGTTTTTGCCTGCGTCCATCGCCGATTATTATTAGGTGTACGTATTAAGTCTTTATAATTAAGGCATGTCGATACTAATATTTTAATTAACATTGTTACAGCTCGCCTGGTTTCACGTGACCGTTTGATTCAATGTCATAACTCTGAAATGAACAAATTCAGCATTATAATAATATTATGTTTTTCCTACTCGTGTGAGTAAATCGGAAGTTACTTTACCTTAAAGCTAGGGTTATCATAGGAAGACTCTGACTTTCTGTCGTTGATTGGAGCTTTGGCTTGGTTCTGCTTCTTGATGAGAATCATAAGAAGGGCAATAATCCCCAAAATGGACATTGCTGCGACTATTGCTAGTGCTACTAATGCTCCATAATATGAAGACGTTTGTGGCAGTTCTGGCTTTGACTCTTGAGTTTCTAAAATATTATACTATGTTAATAAATATACACCAACCAAATAGTTTGCAAATGGAAGCATAAAAAAGCGAATTTACCTTGTTCAGACTTTTCAGGTGAAGGTAACTCTCCAGCTTTTGTCACAACGTCGATAACATTGGATCGTTTCTTCTTCCCATTTGTCAAGAAGGCTTCCAACCATATCGTATATCTTTTTAAAAAGGTGTAAAGTTGGGTTACAAAAGTATAATAAAATTCATAATCAAACATATATAGTCCAATGACAAACAAAATTTCATAATGCCCCATTTACTTTGTTCCTGGTCGAAGGTCTGTCAGCGTTGCCCTTTTACTGGTTTCCGTTTTTGGTACTTTGAAATAACTCTTCTGTTCTTCCTTATCTGTATCACTGGAGTAGAAAACTTGGTAAATGTTAACAAATTTATCTTCTGGTAGCGGTACTCCTGTAACTTTCAGTTCCACAGTGTTAATGGACACTTTTCCAGGACTTAATGCTACATCAAAAGCATATTCATCTTCTTCATTGTCTGTTTTGATGAATATTGGTTTTTCTGACTTTACAATGGTCTTTTGGTCAGTATGGAACGGGATGTAATAAAGATTCACTTCATAGTCCTTGTTGGGTTTCAAATTAGCCAGTTCATACTCTGTGACAGATCGATGAATAAGTGGTGTCGTAGAGTAGACCTGAGGAAAGGTAAGAGGAAAAGCAAGTTACAAATCACGGAAAACCCCACGCCAACATTATACATATGAAGGGTACATATACAAAAGCACGTACCTTATCTTCACTTTCTTTGTATGCAATCTGGACACCATCAACAAGATTATCATACTCGTCAAATTTTCTCCACTGTAGCTTCACGGAACGACTTCCAGATTCCGCTAGTCGTATTTCCGGATCGACGAGAATCTCCGGTGGCAGCGTAGTTGTTGGAACAGCTAAATAACACAAGGACGTTAGGTATTTTATTTTTTTAGTAAATGTTAATAATTTATAAATTATAATACAACATGATAATGAATAAGAAGTACATACATGGTGGTGGTGTCCTAACGAGAAGAATGTCACTAGTAGGCTGAAATTGAGCCATTACCACTACCTTTATTTGCATATGGTAATCTGTATCCGGCTCCAAGGACATCAAGAAAAGTTGCAGATGTGTGTTGTCAATCAGATCCTCCGCTTGCTGAAATACTTTACTTTCCCACTGAGCTGGGTTTGGCTTTCGACTGATATTAAGAAAAATATATTATTTATTTGAGATATTCATCAACAAGATGTTTACGAAATAACTCTTTAGTTTTAATAATTTATTTGCTCGTACATAAAATCTTTTGTGTATAACACTTCAACATGTCCGTGCAAGCCAACCAGAATGGGAGACACCGTAAAATCAATTTGCAGCGTGGTTTCATTCAACGGTTGAATCATGATGTTGGAGACTTTTGTAGCTGAAAGTTATTTTTAATCATTTACAAAACAGAATTATAGCATTTCCAACTTTACAATTCGAGCAAATTTATTTAAAATCAGTTACCATCATTGGCATGTTGTGATGGATGATGCGGCAACCCAAATGGCGGTGGTGGAAAATGTCCTGTTTAATTTTATCAATAATATAAAAATAAGTTTTGCACAATAACATGAATTGATTTTCATCTTTCATCTCCATACACTGAAATTTTCCTGTTCATTTAAATGTCAATCAATGTAACAGCTTACAGGCAGGAAACTTATGTTTCCTGTATTCAGTATTATTGTCTACAAACTACTGCTTTCAATATGGAATTCGCACTATATGTAAATTGTATATGGTACATACACAAAACTGCAATTTTGCATACGTGAATCAACAGAAAAGTATTTTGGAAGATAGATTAAAGAAAAACGACCATTAAATGATATAACGACAATACGAATAAAAGTACATAAAAATAAAGAACGACAACATAATGCAAATAGCTTTCCCCATTGTGGAAAACAACACATAATTCTATAAAATATTTAGCTAAATAAACACACATATTTGAACTACACCTACGAAAGCAACAAACTGACACTTCGACATTTTTCACAAAGAAAGCGGGATCTCACGAAAATATTAATTAGTTTGCGTGTGCATGTATTAATGTATCTGCATGTCTACTGTGAATAATACTGTGACATTTTTGTGGTTTGTTAATGTGTGTGTGGTGTAAAGTGTGTGGGATAGTTTCGTAGCTTAATTTGATACATTCGAATTCGAAGATTTCTGTGTCCATCGGGTCAAGTGTAGATTTTAACCGTGATGTATCTATGTACACATTATACACACGGGGAATAATATGGTACAGGGATATCAAGGACACCAACCTGGAAAGCCTACTGGTGCGGAGGGGTGTGCATTATGTGCATGAAGTATTGGACGTTGTTGTTGGGGTGGGCCGCTAGGACGTGGTCTAGCTCCAGGTCCCCTTCCAACGTGTGGATAAATATTACTTAAGGGATCATGTACATTCGTGGGAGCGTGAGGTTGTGGAACGGCAACAATATAACTTCCATCTTCCGCTCGGCCAATATATCTTCCTCCGGCGGTTCTTTCCAATTCGGCTACTTCTTGTAACGAGCCTACAGTTGTATATGTACCGGGTACAAAAGAAGGATGATGCTGTCGTTGGGGTGCTCCATGACCGCGGGTAGGTGACCCTTGTTCATGACTGTCTCCTCCAAGATTTGCCAAGTGATGCAAAATCTCTTGGAGGTCTGTTGGGCTGATTTTGTCAAGACCAACAATTGATGGCCTATTACCACCAACATGGGATGGTGGTCTGGGTCGTGGTATATATTGGTCATAGTCTTGGGGGTCATCATGTTCATTTTCATCTTCGTCATCAATCAACGTTTCGGGTAAAGCATGTTGAGAAGTAAGAGTTGGGTCGTGGGCAAGCGTCAAATTTGTAAATGTGTGCGTGTCGTGTGGGTGATGTGAATGTGGTATTGTGTGTGTCGGGGTCGTATTTGGTGTCGTTTGTCTGATAATGTTATTCTGATTCATCAAACCATCTACGGTTTTAATTCCATCTACAATAATCAAAGGACACTTATTGTACTATGAAAATGCATATTATCGTGCTAACGTAAAGCAACACTCATTTGCATAAAAAGTAATAAAATACAATGAAGTTTAATTGAAGTTGCTTATAATAAAATACCAACCCGAAGCAAAGTAATAAAATCTAGAGAGATGTATCCTTGCATTTGCACAAATATTACAATTAAAACAACCTTGATGATGAACAGAGAACGTCTACATAAAATAAAGCAAAGCAGGCCCAAAACCGTTCCATCAAACTGGACAAGCAAGATAATTATTATTGACATGCAATATAAAATGCTTTTTAGCGCATCCACATTTTTCCACATTTTGCACATCAGTAACGTGAAATCTCAGAGTGCCGGTTAACCGGTTACATGCTACGTCTCCCATTTGAATGAAAAATACATTTCCTTGTGAAATGACCTCGTTGAACCTAGTTTTCCGAAAGCAAGAGGCTGAATATTAACTTTCACTCTTTATAGCGGCATTCGGCAAGGGTTGGTTAATGCAACCCATAAGATTTTTTTATGTCCTCAGTCCATATATAGGTATGATGGCAGGTACGTGTAGCAACGAAGGCTATACCCCGAGCAAAATTACAACTATTAAAAAAGGTTAGGTTGATAATACTACGTATGGTTAGGCATTTGTATGACAAGCAAGATCACTACGCGCAGTGAACCGGATTTCATAAATCATGGCATTTTACTCGACGATATGCTCGTTTTTCTGGTTCTGATATGCTGATTTACGTACCTGCTGTGTGATTAAGACAAGCCCATTGGTAACAGCACTCATTCTCAATCATTGGGACCTGTGTTGCCAATTCTGGAGAGCAAGCCAATGATGCAGGGGGATTCTCCGAGATGGGTGGACAGTTGTTGCCGGGATGGCACGTGATATTTCCGTACAAACACTGACAGGTCTTGTCGCATCCCGTGAGTTTATGAGGGATTTCGTCAAAATTTTGTAGGATGTAGCCGTCTTCGAGCTCACAGTGGGAGTGCTGCATACAAACCATGTCGGGACAACAGAAAGGAGCTTCTTTCTTAAAATCTCGCAAATCAGGCTCCCATCTTACACAAGATTCATCTATAAGCTCGCGGCCATCCTTGGGGCAGTCAATTTCTACACAGGTGACATTCCCTTTGCCATCACAAAAACAGTATGCGTCACACGCATCATAAAACTCTTGTCCAGGATTGTACTTTTTTTCTTTGTGCATGCATGGCACACCGCCAATTTCAGCAGAAGAGGAACTGTCCAATTTCCCCTCGTCTTCTTCTTCGCTAGCTGTAATGTGTCCTTCGTTGCTTTCACTGCCGTGGCTATGGTTGTGACCTTCCATACTGCTACCAGCTTCCTCTCCGCTACCCATATGACCAGCAGCATGAGGGCCGGCATGCATTTTTGTCAAGCCGGATGCCACATTGCTTTCAAATCCTTTGATTAAAGCCTTAAAATAGTATTGCTGGCCAGAGTTGAGTCCTGTCACTACCGTATGAAGCTCTTCGGATCCCTCCGTGAACAGATCCTTAATGTTAAATTCTTGATCTCGCCATGTGGTGAGATCATGGCTATACCTAACAATCAAAGTTTCGTGAAGCAGGACAGCCAGTTCATTTTCAGGCACGCTGACAGTAATCATCATTGCCGAGTTGTTGAGCGGTACTACCATAGATATTTTAATATCGAGTTCACGTAGGCTTTCTGTAGAAGACCCAGTGGGTGGCAATTCAGATGAAGAAGACGAAACCTGGTGCTGACGGGAAGACTCGTCCTCGCCAGATATTGTACCCTCCATTTCTTCAGAACTTGTCATCGATCTCTGAACACCCATGGCAGGAGGCACACTTGATGTTGGTAATTCGGTCGAAGAGTCTAGGACGATAGATTTTCTTGCTGCTTCTGCCTTCATTACCTCATCATACAGAGTTTGATTCCCGCAAATTGTTACTTTGCAACATTTATCAGCAGGATCTTCCAAAGTGACACAGTTATTCTCTCCACTTTGAGATCCAGCAGGTGGACACCTGTAAAATTTATTCACGCAACAGCAATCTCATTAATTTGATCTAAACTCTCGTCATTACATACACTGAATGCGATACAAGATGTACAACAATGTACGATGTGATGATAAAAATAAAAGTAAAGGGAATTCCTAAATAAAAGTAAAGTTTTGTAAGACAAAATGTGTCATTGTCGTTTCATTTTATTGATGGCGAGTGACCGTTGTTTTAACCACAATGTTAATACAAACAATGGAGATGGACACATCTAAAATACAGTTTTATGCATGGGTCCTTTCCCGTAAACCACAACAACCAACTCGGTTTGTAAAGGTAGCTGTCAAAATGAGGGGTTTCATTCGGTTAATATATATTTTTTCTTTATAAAAGTTTGCATATATTATTGATGCCGCGTGGTTGCTGCTTTGATTGTTTCTTGGCTTCAAGGTTATTGAAATAATGAAATTCGTAATGACTAGTGACACATGCATAATTTGTAGGGGGCTTTGCTTCATCTCTATAATGTTGACTTTCTGCATTATGTAAATAAGCCATATTATAAGCCACTTTACAACTTTCAAAAATATGTACCCTTCAACCCTTGTATCCCACATCAAGTTAAAAACTCAAGTCCAAGCCATCCTGTTAAAACATTTTTGTACTAATCTTACAAGTACATCAATATATTTTATGCATAACATATTTTACAATTTACAACAGTTCACCGTCTTTGACACGATGAACAATAGTTTTTTTCTGATACCTTGGCTGACATGTGACGTCCCCGTTACTGATGCACATACACTGAGATTCACAACTATCATAAAATTTTTCATCTCGGGCGTATGTCTTGTTCTTGTAAGAACAGCCATCATCCACAGCGGTAGAATCATCTTTTCGTGAACCTGATTCTAAAGGCTTGCCGTGGCAAACCAACATTTCGCAACAATTGTCAGACGGATCTTTCTGGATTTCACACCCCATAGGAATCTCGTTCTCGTCATCTCGACGGTAGTTGCATCTCGGCTGGAAGTTAGCGGATGCAAGAAACAAGACAGTTAACATTTTTGTTTTGAAAAATAATATCACGCACGATCGATGCTCCGTGCATAATGCACACGATCATACCCAAAGTATTTAACGATCACAATCATACGCATTAGAGATTACATGTACTAAATTCGATATTTATGATCAAAATGAAATGTTCACGGGAAATGTTCTTCACATTCCTTCTTACCAGGCAAGTAAATTCTCCAGAATTTTCACATCTACACTTGTAATTGCACCCGTCCAGGTGTTCATCACCAAATTCAAAGGTTTGGTTGTTGAAAATGCATCCTTCAGGTTTGCTTGTAGAACTGGATCCGTCGGAGGGCATGGCAGCAGAAGGTGGACTAGATCCCTCTACGGGAGTAGATGGTGTGACGCCTAAAGGTTGAAACAAAAATTAAATTTGTCTTCTGCTGGTTTTCAAATATTTGACGTTTACAACATGTAAGACATTATATTGGTCATATAAAACTGGCAAGATGGACATTTTAATATATTAAATCTATCAAGTGAGTATAAGTAATGGGTTTTAAAAACGACAGCAGATTTATTTATTTAATATTTGGATTAGTATATAAATTTTTCTCTTACTCTCTTGACACCCATGCATTTCATCATACGGATCACCGACAAAACCTTCGTTACACAAGCAAAGGGCCTGATTAGTTTGATTCTCATCTTCCCCAAGCATTCCAGATGGCCCCAGACAACGCGCATTTTTTCCACATTTCACCGAATCACAAGGCTCTGGATGGGTGGGAATTAGTTCTGTAACGGGTGGAAAAATCGGTGGCGGAGGAAGAGTTATTTCATTATTTAGAAAATTTAGAAAGTTACTCATGTTTTTAAGTCAATTGGAGCGATTCCAACACTTCTGTTAACAGATTAACAGTTTGTTAAATTTATGAACTCCTCCCGGCGTGTGCTAGTTTTAGTCAGCCACAACTAAAGATATTCCATCTGTCCATTATCCTACAATCGCTCTACTGCTAAAAAATTTGCACATTTTCTACTCTAGAATGGGTATAAATTACACGTATGATGTATCCTATTTCTCTGCAAACTCCAGCTGCGTAAGAGCATTTCGTTATGATTGACTCTGTCCTCGACAATTAAAATTAATAAGCTCAATTTTGCACACATTCACCCATTATTTATGTCGCGGACGTGTGTGCGATTAGGTTTTAATCGTGCGTAATTTATCTAGTTAATGTCAAGTTACTCACTATTACTACGTGCTTCCAATGGAATTACAAGTTGGAGATTGTAGATTGTTTTTCTCTGTTTTTAAACTCAACTACATTTTTTGTTATTACGGACAAGCTTAAAGAGTAAAAGTGCATCATGTATTTATGTCACTTTGTCATGCATTTCAAGCAATTATTACTGCGTGCATTGCATTGCTTCATTATTATTGCTGTTCGTTATGATTATATTATGGAGATCTTGTGACTTGTTGCTACTTGTGGGGCCATTCTACATTTTTAGCAAAATACTAGCAATCGTTGGTGTATTGATTACGCAAAAATGGACAACAAAGCAGCAAAAAAATGTTATAACAAAACAACAAGGCCACGTCAAAAATTCTAAATGTGCAATTACTGAAAGTAGTTATTTTTGCGACAAGTTAATTATTATAGTTACTGACAATTGAGAGAGCGGAGACGAATATTTTTTTTAATTGTGCATTTTACCTCTAGCTTCGGCCGCACTAGGATTTCCTCCTCTTGCACAGGCAATAACGACACAGCATTCATCCACCGGGTCTTCAGTACATAATTTGTCGTGTGCTAAGGCCCCCTTCTTAAATGTCGGAATGAGACAACGTTCGATGCACTTCACCTCGCCGTTATCCATGCACGTGCATTTTTCATCGCATCCATTAAGAATTTCGTGACCCACTTCGTAAGATGAGCCATTATACATGCAGCCTTTCACTGGGGATGTTGATGCCGTTGAAGACGGTGACGCAAGAGCATCTTCATTCTCAGGATGGTGATGGTTCGTCTCACTGCTGCCACTGTCAACTTCACTTGATGAGGTGGTTTTCTCGCTGTCCTGTTTACCGTCAGGACCTTCAGGTTTTGTTTCGTAGGAGGCTGACGTTGATTCCGTGGAATCGGCAATCACGCCGGTGCCAGTTGGAGTCACTTCTTCAATGTTCATTGATCTCCCAGTTGCAGTGCCCACGCCACCCGCTCGACTACTTGTTAGTGGGGGTGAATGTTCTGAAGGAGTTGAAGCTCCAACATCTACAGAAAAAAGTATGATTTGTTGTTATAATTAAGATGGTAATTGCACATAAAGCCCAAATTTGCCTAAAATTGTTCATTTTAGTTCAAAATATACAGTGTCGTTCCTCTTTTCGCTTGTAATAAATGAATGTTTAACATTTCTCATCTCTGTACGTACATGACATTACTCATTACTGCTGTCTTGTTCAATATTACTCCTAATATGTGTTAACATTTCACAATCTTATCTAACGATAAGTTTAAAAATCAATAAGTATAAATGATTACAACACATCTGCTGACGTCGTCCTATTGTTGTCCTCTTTGAAACGAAATAATAATTTTAATATTAAAATCCTTGTAGCAGCAAAAGTACCGATGCATACACCTCCACGTTTATAAGCACATATAGTGAATTTTTACAGTGAATGAATCAGCACAAAATTCTTCTTTACTATACCCTCACGTCTGCAACATGTACCTTCTTCGAATACCAACGATAACAATGTCTATTTTTTTTCTTCTTAAATTCTTCCCTTCCCAGAGGCAAAAGGTATAATTTTAGAAATGTGCACTCGTGACGTGGCAGCCTATGGCCATTGATTATATGAAATGGAATAATCAGTGTGAC